>WFMF01000256.1:0-235765 GCA_011033025.1 Beroe forskalii
CCCCCTTTATTGCCCCCGGTTATTTGTAACCCCTTTTTCCCCGGCCCCATTATTGGACCCCCTTAGGACCCCCTTCGGACCCCCTTATTCGGCCCCCCGTTATTCGCCCATTGGGACCCCATTTGGGCCCCGTTATTCGCCCCCTTATTCGGCCCCGTTAGGACCCACAAAATCGTAAAAACTCTATGAGTTGGAGATTTGCGCAAAATGCGTTTTTTCAAAATCCCAATTTTTTTACCTTTTAAATAAGCCCCAAACCAATTTCCCCCTTATAGCCTAAAAAGACAACCCCCCTTAGCCAACATTTTTGCCCCGGTCTCCCCAAAGTTCGGTTGGACATATCTTTTTAAAAGTTTTCTCAAAAATTTTGAGGTTTTTTTTAAAAAAATTTTCTGAAAATGGCCCCAATGTCCATATGATTTTCTGGCTCTTTAAAATTTTCCCCTTTTTGATTTTCAAAATTTTTGATATCCCTTTTCCTTCTTGTGAAAAATGCTAAAAGGGCTATTTTCCAAAAAAAAGCAAAAAAATTTCCCTGTTGATGATATATGAAATACCAAAACCTTTCCCTTTGAAAATGGAAATTTCCCTGCTTTCAGTTGGTTAAATAAAAATGTTGAAATCTTTTTAACAGTAACTTTGTTTTTGTTTCAGGGGGGTAAGGGAAAATGGAAATAAAATCCCAAAAATTTCATTAAAAAGGCCCGATTTGTCAAAAACATTTTTGTGATTTTGCATCCATTAAAAAATATAGGGAAAAGGTAACAAAAAAATTTATCTGAATTTAAAATGGCCGAAAAATGATAATTTATACACAATTGTGATATTCGAATCCATTTTTTGGCCAACTAACATTACCTTTCTTTTTGATATGATTACTAATTGGTTCTTTATTGCATTGCAGTACCTAAAATTCTCGCCAAATAAAGTGAAGATTTAACTATCAACCACTTACATAGGTTTAAAAACACAAAGTTGTGAATTCTGGAGAGAAAATAATAGAATTGTGTCTTTATAACCATAAGCTTTGGCTATAGGATTGGCAACTCCTGTCAAGATGATTGTAAAGGGTTATTCTTGTCATCCTATTCATTGAAATGTGGCTAATGATTATATTTGTGATCAAAACTGATAATTTACACACACTTCGGTATGATAGTGACAAAAATTATCCAAATTCAGCCAGATAATGAATATTCTGTTTTCTATAATTCCTTAAAATAACTGCAAGATCAATCCAAAGCATTTGGTAACCAAGAAATAACTGAAAATCACTAAAAAAAGATCGCAAATTAGTTTTCAAAAACACGTTCTAGCAATAGAGAAGCAAGTTGTACCACAGGGAAATGTGTCTTAATGCTCCATTTTGGCTTATGATATGAATTTTCATCCTAGCTAAGCCATCAATAATGTAGTGCCTCACATTTTTACCAGCCTTGGAAGCCTCAATTCAGGCCTGGCTTGGAATTGCAGTCTCTCTAAGAAGAGGCTTGTATCAACTTTAAACTCGTGTTTTTGTTATCATGATTACTAAATCAATACAATTTTCAGTAGATATGGTCCAGTGTACCAGTGCTTCAATTATCTGGTAGTTAGATATTGATAAAAGTGGTTGAAATTCGGATTATAGACCACGTTATCATCTTCATTGCTTGAGGCCTGTGTTTCTGTTATCATTAAAATGGCCGAGATTAATTTAGTTCTAATTCTTTTCGCAGATCAATTTTGGTTTTGATTTTTTCGACATTGTATGCCACCACCACTCTATTTAACGAAGGTCAAGGTCAATTATTGTGTAAACTTTGTCTAATGATAATAAAATCACATTCTCTGACAAAACTTGGAATCAGGCAAAATTGCCACTTTTACATGAAGGTGTCCTTATAGCCTATAACACTTTCCTATCTTAGATCAACAAAACCTGACCTCGATCATGGCTGTACCATTTCCCGTTCTTGAGATCTCGGCTTTATAAATTGGGTCCCGAATTATCAGCTCTTATTATTATTATTATATATTATTAATATTATACACCCTGTGACACTGAAATGTCTAACTTATACCCCTGGCCAGTTTTTTTTATTCCGCGGGGGGTTACCTCCCTGGCCAGGGAGGGAATTAATCTTATATATTATATCACCCTGTGACACTCAAATCTCTAACTTATACCCCTGGCCAGTTTTTTTATTACCGCGGGGGGTTACCGCCCTGGCCAGGGCGGGAATACCACAGACAAAACCGCAAGCGGTCGTCATAGCAACCCCCTCACAGAGTCACAGGGGCGCCGCTTTTTAATTATAAGAGGTTATCATGATCTAAACATACGTTATTTAGCGTCAAACATAGAAATAATTTGTTAAAATCCTTGAAATAGTGATTTCCCTAATTTCTACAAAACGTACGCGTGAACTCACGTGCACTTCATTTCCATGTGCCATTTCTTGTTCCATTCAAGTACCAAGTAAATCAAAATGTTGATTCAGTCACTATCGTATAGCACAACAGCCCTGCACTTTTGGAATTCGGCCTGAAATTGGACTTAGCCAAATTTTCGACTTTTTCGCGCGGCTCAAATTTACGTTTTTGAGGGGCCACCACACCTTTCCCTTAAATCAGGACGACTTGAAACTTTCTACCCTTGATATGTGATTGAGAAAGAACATTAATACGTCTGGAAAAGATGGAGCAACTTTCGTGAGCTGAGATATAGATGCTCAAAGTCACCTTATTTTGGACTAGTAAGGATCCTCGATTTTTGGAGGCCCCCCACGACCTCATTTTTTCACCAATCACCATGAAACTTCTTTAGTGGCTTAAACTCGAGGTCTAGATGCTACATGCGTCGGGAAATCATGACGCGGTAGAAAACTTTTCAGATACAGTGCTTCAAAGTGGTCCAAAATTACGTTTTTTCGCTAAAATCGTGATTTTATCGATTTTGATGACGTCATCACACCAATAAAATCGATCCAGTGAGACTTCCTGGATAGCCTATAACATTTTCCCATCTTAGCTTAAAAAAACTCGCCCTCGATCATGTCTGTATCTTTTATGGTTTTCGAGTTTACCCTGACACAAATTAGGTCCTAAAATTATCACGTCTATTATATATAAGTGAGTATATATTCGTCCTGTGACATCGATACATTACTATTTAGTCCTGGCAAGGTTACGTTCGAGATATCTCGAGATTTAGGTATACGCATTCACTCGAGAGTGGTCGACTCCTACGTAAAATTTGACGAGGAATCGTTTAAGATAGGTTTCGAAGCTCTCAGATGCTTCCTTCACTATTTTCAAACGCAAGTTTTTTTTTCTTTTTTTTTGTTTTTCTTTCTTTTACTGTGAGGGGGTTGCCGTCCTTGCCAGGACGGAAATCACCCTGTGACACTCGTTCGTCTAATATATACCCTGGCCAGTCTTTTTTTACCGCGGGGGGTTACCGCCCTGGCCAGGCCGGGAATTATGCTATCACCCTGTGACACTCAAATCTCTAACTTATACCCCTGGCCAGTTTTTTTTATTACCGCGGGGGGTTACCGCCCTGGCCAGGGCGGGAATAACGATCGTTATATAATTCTTGCTCCGATAATTTTTGTTATATAACGGCTTCAAAAATTAATTTTGATGGTCAATTAACATTTTACATGAGATTTTAAAATTTTCGAAATTTTGGGGTGTGATAATTTTTCCAAGTGTGTGATAACTGTACAGTTATCACACCCCTCAAAGAACAGTTATCACACCTTTGAAAAATTATCACACCCCAAAAATTAAACCTTTAGAATTTTGTGATTCGTATGAAAGATCATTTAAATCTGACTTTTAAGTCAATGCTGTCACTCTATCACGATACACCAGTGTATACATCTTACCTTATCCTGTTTTGGTTTCATGAGGTTATGCAATCACCGTTCACGTTAGTCGTTATATGAGCCGCGCACGCACGTGCCAGTAAAGCAGTAAGACCACTTGCTCTCACTCCATTACGATACACCAGTGTATACATATTATGTTATATTGTTTTGGTTTCATGAGTTTATGCATACTTGTTGGTCATTATATGAGCCGCGCACCCATGTGCCAGTACGACCACTTGCTCTCACTCCATATCGATACACCAGTGTAAACATTTATGATGTTATCTTGTTTTGATTTCATGAGTTTATGTATACTCGTTATATGAGCCGCGCACGCACGTGCCACAAGGACCACTTACCCTCACAACATGTCTATATTATGATACACGACCGTATACAAATTATATTTTGTTGCTTTGGCTTGATGCTTCTTGTTTTGGTGTTTTGCAAACTTGACATTTGTTGCACAGTGTACAAGTTGGTGGAATGTCACTTGTTTGAATGTGCCCGCAATTCTCCAATAAATGCATGTCCTTTAAGGCGTTACACACTTGATGATCTTTCTATTTTGTTTCGTCATAGCTTGAGAAATATTGACGTTGTTATACATTTCAATCGACAAACACTTTATAGTACCTAGTTGAATCAAAAGATATGACCTAAGTTTATGAAGTTATGAATATTCCGGACTTGGTTTTTTGTTCATACTTTCTTTGGCAAATTTAAATTTACATAGCCACTCTTTATAATATAAAATTCAAGGCCACTGATCGGAGCTTGATATTTTCAAGGTTCAATCAATTTCAAGCCCTCTAGTTCAAAGGAAGGATTTTTATATTTAAAGGCTTCTAAATTCGCTTTCTTATTGCAAAAAACAGTGTAAATATCTGCCCGTTTCTCACGTTATATAATAGATTAATCAAACACCCTAAGGATACGTTTATATCAATTATCACACTCGCCTTCGGCTCGAGTGATAATTGGAATTATTGCACTCGCCTTCGGCTCGAGCAATAATTCGAATTATCACACTCGCTTCGCTCGTGTGATAATTCATATAAACGTATCCTAAGGGTGTTTGATTATCCTATATTATATCACCCTGTGACACTCAAATCTCTAATATATACCCTGGCCAGTCTTTTCTATTACCGCGGGGGGTTACCGCCCTGGCCAGGGCGGGAATTGTAACTTTGTAAAAAATTGTAGGTGAATTTTAGGTAATACTGTAATAGACTAGCTTAAGTCATAATTCACTGATACAGGTGTCATGAGACAGTTACCATATGTATGTAGGTACTCTGTACCCGGTTCTTCTATAATGGTGCTTTTACCCTCATGTAGGTTATATTGTTGACTGCTTTCATGACTTTGATTTTATTGATATGAATTATCCTTTCTCACAGATAACACTGTTAAAAGATGGTCTCATCGAACCTAACAGTGATGATATTTTTCCTTCATGTTGCAGTGATCAGTGGTTATAATGATGTCATTCCAGACCCAGACCTTTCATATGTACCATCCCATGGAAGCATAGATGATGATTTTAGCAATGAATTGATAACAAAGAACCCACCTTATTGCAAATCAGAGAGTAACAGAAAACTTCCTGGATATTTCAAATTCATCATCAGGAAATTATTAGAGTCTAGTTTGCTTAGTGAAAATGAAATCCAACTTTTGGTTAATTCTGATTCTGCAGATCCCCAAACTCTTGCTGAGATTATGGTGAAGTTAATACTCAAAGATGTTCAATGTAAGGAAGAGCAGCCAACTGGTTACTTCAGTTCATTGCTGAACTATGTAATCACACCTCCAGATTATGCTATATATCAAGCTGGAATTCTTTACATCATTTTTATGTTCATGCTTTCATATATGAACAAAAAATGTCGGCATTTCATAATAACATTTCATGTTCTTGCAATCTATCTATGTTCTGTTTACTCAAGAATGAATAAACAATACAGTGACATCAAAGGTGAAAAGATGGCTACTATAACTAATATGCCAAGTCATTGTAAAGATGGATTCTCACTTTCAAGTATGATGTCTCTTGCATGGTCAAAATTTCAAATTGGAGATCAGTGCAAAAGATTTAATCAGCAGGTATTATCAGATCCTTTGTATGAAATTGAATACCCTAAATGGTTTATTTATCCAATTATTTCTTTATTTTCAGTTCCTCTGGTTGTTTTAGGTGAAGAACTTGGACCATTTCTAGAAAAGACTTTGTCGCCCTTTCCATTTCATCTGCAACTTGTCGTTCTCGTTTTTGTTGCAGTGACACTCATGGCAATAACTTATATTGTGTGCTCACTCATGAAAAAGAGTGGGCTTCCTGAGTCCTCTCAGCAAAATATTAATAATATTGCTCCTAAGATGGATGATTTACTTAAAAAGATTAATGATCTAAAAAAGGATATGAAAGTTCTACGAGAATCATCTGAAATGAACAACACAGATATAATGGTTTTAAACGATAG
This sequence comes from Beroe forskalii, assembly GCA_011033025.1. Lineage (NCBI taxonomy): Eukaryota > Metazoa > Ctenophora > Nuda > Beroida > Beroidae > Beroe > Beroe forskalii. Next base: position 6,350 of record WFMF01000256.1, read on the forward strand.
TGGTTCCATGCACGAATTAGAGAATGTCAAAAATAATTGTTCAGCAATTGTTCACGAAACCTAATCATTTTCATATTATAGCTAGTAACTATTTGATATTTGCCACGCTGACATATTATGTAGACACATTGATAGCAGTTTGTTATGCTATCAAACATCGAGTTTTATCAGGTTTATTACTTTTTCATACACACATTCAGATTTCTAAATAATAAATATTATATCAAGTATAAAATATGGTATGTAATTTATGTGCTTTACATTTTGGTCTGTTAATGAAGTGATGCTACCTTTTTTCAACAAATCCATCATATTTACTTATTTAAGTTTTAATATCTTACCAATATAATGCTACTCTGGTGTTTACAGCATCTATTAGTTTGTAAATCTTGTAAATATATTTACTTTTTAGTATGCTAGTTAACAAATTCTCAAACTGACTTGTCTTCAAATTGCAGGTACCTGAGCTGTCAATTTATAAGGCCAAGTTTTCTTCTTGTTATAGTCTTGTAGAATACCTAGAAGTAATAATTAGTTACCAATACTCCAATGGTAGTAACCAATCTAAAAGTCCTTGAAATTTGTAACATTTATACTTTAATAGAATCTATTTCGGCACCAAACTTATAAAATTATAATTTCATTATCAAGAAAATTTCCTTGAGACGTGATGATCCCAAGTCTATGCTGGGTTGCTCAGGGAGTGTCTGCTCAAGAACCCCATGTCGTAAAACTCGAGCCAGAGGAACTTAATAATCTCATTGAACGAACACAGCAGAACCTGGAAATAATTGAGAACCCAAACGATGAAAATTCATCCGATGGTGAGGGTGAGATTCAAAGAGAGGTGCCAGATGTTCCTATTTTGGGTGCTGAAGAGGACGAATTTAACATGGCAGACTATGATAACGAAGACGATGCAGATGGACAGAAGATGTTTGGTGCCGGTTTGACTGGCGTTACATATTTTCCCAACCCTGAAGATGATCCATACATCACATTGCCTGATGCAGCTAGGGATGAAGACGATAACAATGAAGTTAAGCCAAACGATAATCTTATCTGTTGTGCAAAACTTGACGGCGAAATGAGTAGTATTGAAGTTCACCTATGGAATGCCGAAGGGCAAGATTTTTACGTCCATCATGATATATTACTGGACAAATACCCATTATCACTTGAATGGCTGAGTTTTGATGCTGGGGATCAAGAAGAAATCGAAGGGGATAGAGTTCCAGGGAATTATGTGGCCTTGGGTTGCATGAGCCCTCAAATCGAGATCTGGGATTTGGATATCATTAATACATCAGAACCTGTGGCTCTTCTAGGGGAAAGATTGAAAACATCCAAAAAGAAGCCGAAAGTTGGGAAAAAGGGTCACAGCGATGCAGTCTTGGGCCTTAGCTGGAACAGACATACACAGAATATCCTTGCATCTGGCAGTGCAGATTGCTCTATTTTACTATGGGATCTTGAGTCTGGATCGGCTAAAGAGTGTTTATATCATCATACGGATAAGGTTAGATTTGGTTATTTGGGATCGTTCACATATTACGTAATCACCTAGGGGGAGGGGGTTACATGCTATTGTATCAATTAGTACAACTACTGTAAATTTGATTTCGAGGAGGAGCGGGGGGTTTAAATCGGCCAATAATTGATTACATAAATATATGTGAACTATCGCTTTTATTTAATTTTTACAGAAAGGAAACTTTCTGTTTTGACCACATTCACAAACGCCAATCCTATGCCCATTGTCTTGCAATCAAAGACAATTTTGCCAGTAATCGATATTGAGCAATTTTTAGATGAATGGATTATCATTGTAGTGGATTTCAGAAGTTATTTCAGATGTTATCAGTTTATAACTGCTAACTGTCTTCAAGTTCGATTAATAATTGTATAATTTTGAATCTTATTTCAGGTGCAGACCTTGAGTTGGCATCTCGCGGAGAGTACAACCCTGTTATCAGGGGGTTTTGACGGCACCTGTCATCTCACTGACTGCCGCACTAAGAACAGCAAGTCGTGGGCAGTCGGAGGAGAAGTGGAGCAGGTCATTTGGGATGTAACCAGTCCGTTCAACTTCCTGGCCGGATCCTCTACGGGCAATGTCCTCTGCATTGACATCAGACAAGAGAAACCGCTGTACACCATTGCAGCACACGATCACGAGGTATCAGGACTTGCCATGACGAAACTTGTTCCCGGTCTGTTAGTTACTTGCAGCGCTGACAAATCTGTGAAGATTTGGAACATTGCCAGCAATAAAGCCAGTTGTGTGACGAGTAGGACCTTTCCCGAAGCTGCGTCACTGCATTGCATTTCGTTTTGTCCTGATTACCCAACTATGGTTGCTATCGGACCACTGTCAGGTGGAGTTCTAATGTGGGACATTGCGACTAACAAGGAATTTAGGGACGCTTTCAGTCACAACATGCCAAATGTGGCCACTTCTGAATAGGAAGCGTTAATTTTTCTAAATGCTTTTACCTCTTTTACTCGCCCGATGTCCCGATGTTTTTTTACTGAATTCTGGAGAAAAAGTTTATTTGTCTGGACCAAAATTCTGTAATTTATTATTTTATGAATTTCGTTTATTTTTATTTATTCGAATTATAGTATCACTGCTCAGACGTATTAAAGTCATTCATTTCAATGATCTTATTCAAAACTTTCATGTTATCATGAAATGGTGTCAATTTTCATGTTTGGAAATGGCATAAAGCTGCTATACAAGGTACTTACACTTACAGTATATAATATATGTTTAACATCACAGGGATGTGTGTAATATGAATTTATTCCTTCGGGGTGACGGACAATGGCCGATGTTGTCGAGAGTGGCTTCGAAAAGTTGGAATTGTACTCTGAAAATCTCAAGAAACTAGGAGAACTTTTTGCTGAAACTCTCAAGGTTTGTTCATTTTATCGCACTAAGGTGGAAGTTACCGATACCCTGTAACCTTCATGAAGAAACCTTTCGATTTCGGCTTTCTTTCTACATTTTTCATCGACGCATGGAAATTGGACTTTAATAAAATCACAAGTAACATCACATTTGACGTACAGTAAACTCATTAACTTGATCTATGACTCAGGTTTTCACGGTTATCCAAGGCACCGATAGTCTCTTGAAGGATAGATCTGACCTGTTCCTCAGCGATGTCGAGAAGAACGAGATCCAGGATGTTATTCACGGGATTCCCACTCTCTATTTTGTTGGTATGTTTGGAGATCTATCTTGAATTGCTCATTAAAACTTTAAAACTCTGATTTCCAATTAATGATTATAATATTACTCCAATTAAACGGGAAGCCTATCAAAACACACTGAAACACCACCAATCTACTTGTATATCTCTTTCATACAGGGACGGTCAACTCGGGGAAGAGCAGTGTGATTAACGAGTTGTTGGGTAAGACGGTGTGCCCAGCATCTCAAGTACCCAGTTTCCCACGACCCATAAAACTCATGTTCGGCTCCATTCCCTTCGTCCGACTTATCAACAAGTTCAACAAAGAGGTGCCAATTCTCTGTTATTATTAAAAAGTATTTAATTTGCATTTGGTTTTGAGTTTTTCAGGTTTCTGTCCATAGGAGAAATTACGGATAGGTACTTCGTGCATGGAATTGATATTAAGTAAGTAAGTACAACGATTTGACAGTGGATCTAAACATCCTGTTAGCATCATTGTACTGTTATTACCAGATATCAGGGACATACAAGAGACTAGAGAAAGCTATCCCGAGAGAGTACCTGGAGAGCACATCAGACATGGCTGTTGATCATCCTAACGAAATGATAGAGGCATCCATAAACCATCCTCTGCTCAAGCAAGTACGTGCCTTTTCTTTCCGTGTTACTTGCAGACATTCTGCGGTATTTTTTACCTAAACGGTAGGTGAATTATTCACGTGTTGATGCACCATTCAAAGATTTTGATTTGCATACTGTTTGGTACTATTTTACGAATCCCTGTATAAACGTATAACTTAGCTAATCTCTCCTTACACCACTGTCCACTAACAGCTCTCTACTCCACTAGGGTCTGCAAATCATAGAGAGGCCCCGGATAATGGCTGCAGGAGATAACAAAGTCATCGCCTTCCTCGTGTATGTGATTGATGCTAACTACGGTATCACGGAGGAAGATGCAGACAATCTCTCCTACTACCAGGCAAGTTAGATCATGATAGGGGGAACTGTCACTGTCATTTGTCCGGAAATCAAATAAGTAAAAACTGATACGGACAGTGTACTCCCCTCCATGACAATAACGCCTGGGTTCTACTGGGAGCCAGAACCAAAGTTATGTAACTTTGCTTTTCACTGCCAACATTTACTGTTTTATACCACTGAAATCTTCAACATAACCTCAAGGAACTTTGTGATATAATCTATCTCATATTACACTTTACAATTACGATAAGTGTGGTACATGTACATTATCGATTATCTATGCCTTCACCTGTGGACTTGTATGCGGATCACCAGATTGCATGTTACGTCACGGTCACAGCAGGACGTAACAGGACGTATCAGGACGTATTTCGTACGATGCCCTGAGATAAACCACTCTTTCTTATCTTTGATCTATTCAGGACAACATGCCGGAGACACCAGTGTTTTTCCTCATCAACAAATCTGATATCGACGAAGAAGCAGCCGCTCTTGATGCTGATTCTGACTCAGAAGAGACTAAACCGAGACTTAGTGAATGCGCGGATCATAGCAGCAGTAGGGTAAGTAAAAGGAAACTAAAACGAGATTTGGCGGCCATCTTTTCTGGAGGAGTCGATTTTTGCCATAATTTTTGATTCTCTCAGCTTCATGATATCATCCACTAGGAACGAGCTATATTCGAAAAGTTGATGGAGATGGGGTTCCCTGACAACAACGAGACCTACTTCACGATCAGTGCGCGGCAGTGCAAGAGTGCGCGGCGTAACAAGGAAACCAACTTCTTTACCGAACAGTTCGACAAGTTCAGGAAGGTCCTCCTCAACTTTATACAGGTGAGGAAGAGGAGTTGGTTGATTCTCTTTTCATTCGAATTGGGGGATTTCAGAATATTTTTCATGGAATAACCTGTCAATTCTTTCATTGCCTGACAAAATCGCTCGATGCTCCATATACATGATAATAGCTGGGGTTTTTCTTAGAAAAACCTACAAGACGAGTTGAAGGAAGCCGTGAGGCGTCTGAACACCATTCACACTCGGTCCCTGGACTTCTTCATCACCCACGCGTTTAAGCTGGCTCGGGACCTTCAATCCACCCCCAAGCGAATCAACTATGTGAGGGTTGAAGAAAATAAGCTATACAACAATCTCTTGGAAATGGTGAGTCAGATAAGCTGATGAACATGGAAATTTGTAGCATTTCTCCAAAGGTAATAGTCATCGAAAGAATTTGAATTTTGCACGAAATAAATAAGTAAGTAGCAAATGTATACAATATACATATGACATGACATTTTATCTTCTATGAGTAGAATATACTGAAATAGTACATTGATCTATTGATACTCATGTTCTTTGTATATAATATTGACTTTGATAAACTCCCTCCGAATTCCAAAAGCGTGCTCAAATGTCACCTAAGTGTCATGTGTTTCGTGTCAAATTTCATGTACCAGCTCTGATGCAGCTGGTAATTCACTCCCGGATAAAATGATGCGATTTTGCATTTGGGATTATGTTATACGGTTTCCTGTTCGGTCTAATATGTGGTATTAAATACACTGGAGATAACAGTTTCATGCACAATCATTGGCCGTGTGTAGCGGAATACTGTGGATAAATGCTATGGATTTGGCAAGTCTGAAAACGATACAAGTTGTAATTTGCTAGATACGCATCATCATTCATGACAGTTGTATGGCCCCATCTAGATTTACACTCCATCTGATTATTAACACTCAATCATTCTACTTGGGCGACTAAATAATCAGTAATCACTTGATTTTCGAAATAGTCTGATTTATAAAACTTCCCGTGCACCAGGTTCACCTTAAAACTTGCTCTCTTTGAAACCTCAACATTCCAGCCCTGACACCCTGACAATCGTACTTTCCCTCCTCAGGTGAACGATAACCAGCGGGAGATAAAGGAGATAATTGAGCAGAGCATAGCGGAGATTACTCCTGATATTCTTGAGGAAGCCGAGAGTTTCGAGTTTGAGAAGGTCCGACTTAGTGACAGTGGCCGGCTGGCTGACATCCGACAGGTGCGTTACAGAAATAGTAGACTGTTCTATATATGTATTTATACGTATTCTGATCTATTTCCAGGTTTTTGGCTGTTTTCTCTATAATTTATTACTCCAATTTATTACTAATTGTGCTTTTGTTTGGAACATTTTTCCCTCTAGATCTTCGCTCAATAATTGATCGATAACCTTGACACGTTCGCCATAGTTAGCATCTATTATAGGTACATCGAATCTCTATGTATACAACGTAACATTAATCATGGCAAGTTTGATTTTGTTTTCGGAGGAAATCGGAAATTCATGCATCGTATCTGCAGGTGCGGCGGTGCAACGATCAGCTGGAGAGGCTGGTGCTGGAGAAGCTTAATGTTATAGTCTCCAAGAAGATAGTCGAGAGTGCTAACTGCCTTCAGGAGAGCATGATAGGTGAGATATAACCTCATGGTGTAACGTCCCTCAACTTGTCACTTTACTGGGGCCGTCACTGTCAGTTTTGTCCGGAAATCGAAAAAAGGGTACTGAAACTCCCCCTTCCCTTTTTGCACTCCTTATTACAGACTTACTGGACACAGGGTATGTTTTCTTCTCTATAATAAGATGATGATAATAACAACTCTCTCTGTTTAACTTTTAGTGCAAAAAAGACGGTCCCTATCGGAGAGGCCCTCCATTGATCTGGGTAGTGAGTTGTTCAAATCACGCTGCTTCCGTATTATACTGGTTAAGTGTTACTATTTGTTGAGACTCCCTATGTTTCGAGACTTTATCCAGAAGCACTGTTATCTAAGGGTTTGGAACACGTCTTTTTGCTGAATGCTTGGTAATGAAATGTTATAACGACTGCATTGCACACATATTGACATATTGTGCTTCCTTGTACTTTCTTGTACTTTCTTGTCGGATATTTAAGGGAATGGCTCATTTATAACTGTGTTATGCTTATGTTTATACTTATGTTTATTGGAAAGACCATCTCGTATCCATGCAAATGCATATATTTCTTCAAGATTTGAATGATCTGGGATTGCTAAGTTATTCTTCTCATCTTAGCTGCATTATATCTACGGGTCAACAGTGTAGACGCTGACATCTGTCCTGAATCTATGGAGTGTGGACTTGGACGTGCGATGAATGTTTTAACCAAAATTATTGTTCAACACGTGTCAATTTGTCTTGAGTCTGAATACACCTAGTTTTTTAGTAATCATAAACTTTTTGAAATTCCAGCCGATAATTCGTTCTAGCACAGTTGCACAGCGGTAAGTCGAACTTAACGGGTTGTCCGTTCATCATAGCATAGTGGTATTACGAATAGGCATCTGTTCCTTAAATCCTTTACTGTGTGCTTATGCGATGTAATCGTTCCATTTCAAGGCAGAAGTACCACGTTTTTTGTTTTCAATAAGATTTTAAGCACAAATTCTAAAATTCGTGGGTAAAAGTTTCTTAATTTCTACATTACAGATCAATGGAGTTTCTTAATTTTCCAAAGTTTTAGGCTAGGTTTCTGAGTGTATCATAATCATTCAGGAACTCTATCTCGGTGCTTAGCAAGACTTGAGGATCAACAGACCGATATGCAGAACTGTCAAGCCAGACAAGCTCTGACCAGGGTTGTTGCATCAGCTTATGGGCTCGATTTCAAAGTCTGCAATCAGTTCTCAATGGTTCAAGCCCTGTGGGAAAGCTTGAAGATGATGTTCCAAACAGGATTCCCTCAGCCCTTCCCAGACTCTGAGTGGAAGAGGACCACTGCTAAGGTACATGTATAATGCACCAAATTGTTTGGTAGTTTGCATCATATTCGCGGAACTGCATTGTTATACAGTAGAATCTTTTCGAATTTACATATTTTGGTGCATGAATGCCGCGCAGTCACAATTGGGGCAAATGGTTACAACGTTCGCGTGCGGCGCTAATCAGTTCAAGTGGATATCACAGCCGTTTCTCCTTGGAATTTGTAGCTTTGTCAACGATCGCGCGCGCGTTCGTACTATAAATTAAAATTTATCGTGCATGAAGTGGTGCATGGTCGGCTGCGCCCATGATCTGTATCGTGATTCGATATTCATGTGGCGGGATGCTCAAATTTACATCCTAGCTAATTGCTCAATGATCGGTAATTAACTTGTTACTAATCTTGATCAGTCATGGTAACAAACTAACAAGTACTTCAATCGCAGGTTATCCTGGGCAAGATTCAAGCCACGCCGATGGCTAAAGGAATCACGACGCAATTCACAGAGCGACTCAATGAAAGCCACTCCATATTCGAGACTTCGATGGACCAGCTTCTCAAGCTTCATCAAGCCCGGCTCGGGCAGGTAAAATCCTTTCTCCGCTCCATTACCGTTAATTTCACTGCCATTTCTATACATTGAATGCAAAGTCCAAGAAATGATTTATTCAGTATCAGCTTTAATAAGAACTGATCATCCTGTGCCGTAATCATAGAAAATTCTTAGACAGAAGAAGACCGACACCGGACCAGAACCGAATATGCTCCGCGACTAGCTCGATTAGCTCTCTATTCTACTTCACTGTGGTGGGTAGCCAATATTGCGCACCTTAAACTGGCCTGATGATTTCTCTTAAGGGATTTAAAAGCAAGTTATAAACCTCTTCAACTGCTAACACGTGACTGTTTTTCAGTGACCAGTTAGAGTACGGTATCCCGATCCAGGGCAAGGAAATAGGGCGTGGTCACTTTGGGGTGGTGTACGCATCTCACACGTGGGCCGGCAAAGGACCCCTGGCCCTCAAGTCCGTGGTTCCGCCAGACGACAAGCATTGGGGCAGTCTAGCTCTGGAGTTCTACTACGCTAGGTTAATTTTCAGTTTCCATACTCCTAAACGCCTTTTTCATACTCCCCAAATTTTTGGTAAGTCCGAGTTTACAGCGTCCATTTTACCAGGGTGTTCATTATTCTCATTTTCTGCAGGAACATTGCGCCCCACAAGAACATATGTGGTTTCCACGGGGCTGTAATAGACGAGTCAACGAGTGGCCACACTGTCGCTTTCCTGGTGAGTTCATAGCAGTAATTTAGGCCTAATTTTAGGAGGCATTTTGAGAATCTTAGTTGAGTTTAACGTACTTTTTCAAGCATTCAGATCAAAATCCACCAATTTCTTACGAACGTTATTCTTCAGATCATGGACAGGCTGAGTAAGGACTTGTTTGCTGCCCTCAAAACCAAGAGCCTTGATCCCCGGACTCGTTTCAACGTGGCTCTGGACATAGTGGAAGGAGCACGGTACCTTCACAACCAGGGTCTGGTTCACAGGGACCTCAAACTACAGAACGTTCTGCTAGATGAATGAAGCATATATGCATAAGAAGTGTTCTACTGAAGTACTGAGCTCTTCGCGTTGATTGATAAATTCCATTTATGCCGGTTGAATAGAATGACAGCCCTGCGAATAAGATATCACAGATTAAGCTATTTATTTCTGCTAGATGCCAACAACCAAGCTAAGATAACGGATTATGGGTTCTGCAAGCCGGAAGCCATGATGTCCGGTTCCTTAGTTGGAACTCCTATCTACATTGCTCCAGAACTCTTTTCTGGAATGTACCTAAATTACATTCATAGGTAACTAAGGGAAATAATACCAGAAATACAGAGTTTCCTGCGATTATTAGGTATCATAGGTGACCGGCTGAGCTTACTTTGACGTCAAATCTACGTATTCAATACGTGGGTAATAGCTAGTAAGCAATTATATCTCAATTTAATGGTAATGTCAATACCATTTAATCACTTAATCAATAAATAAACTATTTATACTCGTCCGTACTAAAAACCAGAAAGTACTGAAACTGAAAAGGTACTAATTTAAGAGTCAAAAAGTAGTGTCTTCTCTAAGATCCTGTTAACCTCAATCTTAGGTGAAATCAATCTAATATTTTACCCCGAATAGTTCAACAAATCCAAGTTTACGACTACACAAATGAGCCACCGCATCGCTCTTAACTCTCATCATTTCACCAGCATCCAACCCTACAGTCCCTATATTCCTAGTACTAAACCCACCGGGTGATTCCCATCGGGGTGAACAGGGTTGTGTATTACAACGTGTTTAGCGATGCTACTGGGACACACATCTGTATTGACACTCTCCGGAATTTTGACACCTCTCTTCGGAGGAATTTGGTACAGAAGGACATCTGTCCCTGCCATCTGTTCCACTCTCAGTGGGCGATGATACCCCTGTCTCTCGTAGTAACACTTCCCACCACTTTGTCTTAGCGTTAAGTCACGTGCTGCACACCCTTCCAACTCTTGTTCTGCTGCTTCCAGGGCACCACCTCCCTGCATAATCCCTGCCACCTTTCTCTTAATTCCTGCATCACCTTGCCTCCTGATTTCATCTCTTATCTCCTCTATCAACTCCGCATCCTGACTGCCTGATTTCACCAAACACTCCAAATAAACCAGATAGAACTCCATCCAGTACTGTTCCCCGGGGACAGTGAATGGTTCTTCTGATGTTGTGAGATGGTCGTCAAAGCCATGTCCCCATCTCACGCACGCACTCACATGACCTAACGCGTGAGATATGTTCGTCAGAACCAATAGGTTTCCCGGATTCAGCATGATCATTGAACTGGCAAACTGCACCATAGACGCCATTGATGTTACATCAACTTCACGGTCATATGACTCGATTATTTCGTTGAGTTCCCTCACAGTTTCCGTAAGGTCATCATTTGTTGGCAGCTTTGCATCTCGCTGGAACCCGCCCATAATATCAAACTTCACATCCTCCAGTCCCTGGAGTGCAGGCCAGTCATATATCAGGCGCTCCACCACTTTGAAGCGGTCCACGGGGTAATCCAGCGTCATTTCTGCCGTTTCCTCCCCCTCCTCCTCCCCCAGCTGCTTCTTGTCGTGGTACGGGTACCCCGTGTCATCGAGCAGGAACTCAATGAAGAAATCCAGCTGTTCAGACGCGTCCTCAATGTCTACCAGGGCATGAATGTGGTGGCGTTCAGTAGCCGCCAAGTGGCGCATGTGCTGGAGTCTGTGCAGGGCGGCGTTGTGGCGGCTGATAAAGTTGTCAGCAGTGGTGAGGTGGCAGCTGAGCAGCAGGGTCAGGATTGCAGAGAAGTAGGATGTCATATTCTATGGTTGTAATTGGGGATGTTTAGAAGTGCTCTAAATCTGAATTACAGTCAAACTACACATAGATGAGAAGATGGAAGTAACGACAGAAAAACGATATTGTTACTCTGTATTAATAATAGTGAATCACAACACAAAAGAGAATTATATTCACTTTTTTACTATTGACGCATTGTACTGATGTAAAATTTATGCAAATCTCAGATTGGTAATATTCTGCAGGTGCTCTCTACTCTGTTAAAACACTGATTTTACTCAATGTAATACTCATTCTGTACATCGTTTACAGAATGCACATTGTATCAATACACGAGAGTATTGAGAGAGTACACTACTACACTCTTCCCAATTGGGAAGAGTGTACTCTCTCAATACTCTCAATTATACTCTCTTGTAAAACATAAGATAATTACATGTCATAAGGTTACACGATTTTCGTGTATCGAGTGTCAAACGAAATACAAGACCAATAAATAAAGGATGAATACTGTACACGGTTAAAAGTGTTTAAAGACACAAGGGCACTGCCCATTGATAGTTTTAGCCCATAAAGCAGCAATAGAAAGAGCTAGTAAACAGCAACACGAAAATGGAGCAATGAGTAGAACAAAACACTCTCCACTCAACTCGACTTACTCATTAGGCTTTAGGACTCCCCAAAGGGCTTTCATTACTACACACTTTATACACAAATACGCACAGAAAGTAAGTTATAGGAACAACTCACTTCTTGAAATAGCTGCCTTTTGGCCAGTATCAGTCTAATCTATTAAAATTCTGAAAAAATATCCCCATGAGCTATAACTACTTAACTAGTGATGATACGAAATCAGCATGATCAAGTTCAAGGACTCGATGGTTCATGTCATTCAACGAAAATTTTACAAAGAAGCAGTTTTTGAATTTCATAATTTTAAATTGGAATTTTCGATTTTGTGTGGCTGAAAGATTTGTTCCTTACCATATTTCCTTTTTTGTGACTGCTGCTGTGGATGTGTGAAAAGAAACTATCAAATGACTTCATGGAATTTATCATACTACAGCTTTTTCATTCACTAATATTTTTCTCAAAATATTAGTAAATAATTGTAGTAAGTATGGCATGTCAACATAACCTTGTTTATGTCCTGCTGGCAACATTCAATCTGCTCCTAGTTCCGACCCTTTGTCTCAAATGCCAAGAATGCACAACGACCGTAACCACCATTAACGGTATAGTAGAAGATGATTCGGTTGCCGTTTCAGAATGCGTTGAGAAGGATTGCGGGGAAGAAGCTAATGTGATGTGTACATCGGGTTATGGCCAATTCGCATTCACTGGCAACATGGATTTGGGGGAATTCAGCACTAAATTAAAGATGGACTTTAACATAGTATACTTCAAGGGATGTTCATCTGCTGCTCTATCTGGCTGTAACACCGCGCCCGCTTTCCTGTTCTTCCTCTTGCTCATGGACCCGGAGGGGAAATTAGAGACAAAATCTTGCGAAGCTGATCAATGTTTCACGGATAATTGTAACAACAGAACGGTCGAAGAAATAAATCCTGCGGGCCCTTTAGAGAAGATCCGGTGCTACTCGTGCGAGTATACGACACTCAACGGCTTAGCCAGCGGAGAAAACAAGGAGTGTAACGCTACGAACACAATCGAGTGCCCGCTGGGTGTTACCACCTGCAGTGCGGGTAACGCTGTAGGGACCATGGCCGGGCAAAAGTGGGAGGTGGAATATCAGAAAGGATGCGGAGGGAATATCTATTCAAGCTGCGAAACGTTGCGGAATTTCGAGATGGATTTGGGTGCCGACATAAGGATAGATTCCTGTGGTTCCCGTGTCTGTGAGGGAGAGTTGTGCAATAACCAGACAGCGGAGGAAACGAGCATGCTAAGAGGAGGAGGGTGTCTGCTGCGAGCTGACAAGCAGATGATAATGGCTCTGTTAGCTATCTTGCTGTTGTGCGGTTATCCGGGGAGATATTCCTTTGAGTGATCACTCGAGTTAATGAAAAGAGACACTTTAAATATTGGTTGAGTCAATTTTTTCCCTCCCCATTGGCCTATTTGTGAATACAAAAAGGCAAATGAGAGGGTTGGCAGAGATCGTGGTTTGGAAGATGAGAAATAGGATATGTGCATAGCAGGTCCAGATTTGCAATACAACTACTGTAATTTCTGGAAAGTACCCGGATTGCTCCTTTATAATATCAGTCGCGAAAATGTCCCTCCGTCCGTCCGTTCGTCCGTCCGTCCGTCCGTCCGTCCTTCCGTCCGTCACCTTATCACAAATCGTTAAAATCACGAATTTTATAATCATTGGCTGTCGGTTATCAAAACTAAAGTCTGACTCAGTCCATCCTTGGAAAATGCTCAAATTCTCTAAAATTATGAAAAATTCTAAATTGAAGGGCTGTTGAAGAATTCTTGACTTAAAATCTTAGGAGTTGGTTGGGCTATGGATTAGTTTCAGTATCATTTTTATTGTGTACTATTCGACTGTACACTGAATTCGACTAAGTTCAAAAAAATACAGTGCGGTCACGATGTGATTTGTGAAAGACGGATTCTTTTCGGAGCGAGTGACAGCATTGAAATAGAAAGCATGAAATTTGAAATTTTGAAAATCAGATGAAAAGTGACATCAACAGTCAAGTGATATCAACAGTCAAGAAAATATAGTGTGAATAAACGGTTACACAATCTGATGCGAAACGTAAACCAATTCAACGAAATATGCGAAATCATACAACGAACTGATCACAACAACTTGGTACGTAAAAACGCGCGCGCAAGAATTGCAGAAGAAATGGCACGTGCCAATGCAGGTTCTCGGTGGTCGCGCACAGCATTGGCGCAATATTTATACTCCTACTAGGAGTACCTGTTGTAGAATGATGCTAAGGTTACATCAAGCACCGCCGGGGAGGGAAATCAAGCGCCTGCATACGGGAACATCCCACAAACAAGAATTGAAGAATCAAGCCCGCAGGCGCAATTCTTGTTTATTATTATACTTATAATTGCTTTTACCTATCTGATTGTTTTATCTCGTGATACGTGAAATAAACCTTATACCAATAAAAACATGAAAATCCATGAAAATGGAGGAATAAAAATGTCTTAGAACGGAGAACCTCGACCCAAAAAACGGCTTAACCTATATAGTAAATAGTAAATAGTATAATACAGTCTGATTACAAAATAATGTAACGTTAGACCCAAGTATTTTCGCTGAAAAGTCCCCAACACGCTAAAAATGTTATTGTGGCGCATAAAAAGACAGGAAACCTACTAAAACAAGCCCAAATTCGAAAGATACGAAAAAGTTCCTGCAAGAATATGGATGAAGTCCCACCTATATTTCCGATTCTTTTGCTGTTTTAATTGGCGGATTACCACCCTGAATCCCGAAAACTATTCGGAATTCAGATTTCCGGGATTTTGGGGGTTTGCAACAATGAAACACGGAATCTCAAAAAGCTAAATTCGCATACTTACTCGGTTAATACTTACTCGGTCCTATTACCCAGGCTTTTGATCATGCAGTGTTGATTTGCAAATAAGCAAATAATTTTGAATCAATTTGGACTTGACGTTCCGAAATCAATAAGGACTGTTGAGATTTCTATGTATTGGGATTCGAAGTTTTTGGTTTCAAAGTCAAAATCCCGATTGTTCAATTTGGGTTTGATTCAGATCATTGACGAAGATTCCGGTTTCTCAAACAAAACAATACAATTACAAAACATTATAAAGCAAATGATGTTTTTAATTTCAAGCATAAAGCAGTACAAGCAAATGAATGATAACTTCACTTTTGAAATGTTCTTTCTTATGTTCAATGGTTGAGTTATTCCATGCATATGAAAAAACGATTTTAAAATCTTAAATTCATTTTAGATTCCAATGCATATTTATTTTATTTAAGTTTTCCAACTACCACTGTCATTTCAAATCATTCAAAAATGAACAACTCTCATTATACCACTACCACAGTTTTCAACCGTGTCAATTATTTTCTGTTTTCACCTATCCCTTTCATAATCAACATAATTAGTCAGTGAGCCATGAATCGTAACCCTTATTTACTGTTTCTCAAATCTTCGTACGAGAAACTGCTGACACTGTTTAATTACAAACATATGGAAATTAATGCTATCGGCTTTTCTCAGACCTCGAGACATCTCCCTACCCCTTTCCCCCTCCACTAACCTGAACACACCTACTTCTGGAATGTACGACAAGACAGTGGATATCTACGCGTTTGGGATCATATTCTGGTACCTCTGTAGTGGTCGAGCAGACCGACCTAAGAACTTCAACTGCAGGACCTTTCCTGAGCTCCAGGTGACTGTTATGCAGGGTTATATTTGATAAATAGACAATACAATCGTCCCGTGCCTTTTAGTTCCATTTAACTGATATATCCGATAATTGTTTATGAGCCGGTATATCCATGAATAATGACCACAACCCGAAGGGTGAGGACTGGAAACCAATATGAACCCGATCAGGCGAGTGTCTATGTATTAAAAACATCGGCGAAACCGTCAGAGGGTTCCATCACAGTTTGAGATCATGGAACCGGATTATACCCCGACTGGAAGTGCTTTACAACCTTTCTCTGAAAACTTCAAAAAACAGTGTTTCTTCCAACTACAAAGCTGACAACCTTCTGGATGATACGCTTTAGATTTTGAGTGCTCCTTTATAAATGCAAAATTTCATTTTAAGAATTTTTGACTGTAATTCAAATTACCGTAGATAATTACACGGTCGCTAAAAACCCATTTACAAATATCTTGAACTACAAATAATATGAAAGAAACGATTTTAAAATCCCCTATAATTCATTCTCGGCAAATTCCAATCATATTGATATTATATTTTAATTTTATTCAATTTTTCGCTAACCAGTGACCATCATAATGATCGAGAAAATGAACCTAAATGATTTAAATACCTGATAATAATTTGCATTACCTACCAATTATTTTCTGTTTATCCTATAATGTCATAAATACATGAACTCCAAATTTATGATACCGATCATAAATGACCTGCCTAACATATATACAATTCTCAAACCGTCGCGTCGAGAAACTGCTGACAAAATGCTTGAGGAACATACCATGTGAAACCACTGCTATCGTGTTTTCTGATGTAACCGCCATTGAGGACCACCAGGACTCTTGCAGCGCACTGAAGTCCCTGTGAGGGAACTCCCTCTGTATTGTGGACCTCGGACTGCCGTAGTCACAGGCGTAATCACCTTGCTCTGCGAGGTGTAATCATCATCCACTCCTCACCTCGTGAATTGATGACTATGAGAATGAGGATTCCTCGTGAATTCATTGACTCCCTTATCGATTGAGACGGGAGCATATCTTAATTTGGCTATGTTTGATGTGACTATAGTCTATAATTCATAAGAATCACAATACCTCTCGGTAATGCTGATACAAGAACAGGAATGTCAGCCCTAGAGAAGACAATGTCAGTTGTCATCAGCGTCCGTCGTAAAGGGGAAGTTACTATGAGTTCCACGTCCCTGTGTGGAATACAATGTTCCATTGCGATCGGTGACAACACTGTGTAACTGATTAAAAAGCCTCGATGAATGGAATAAAAATTTTCAAGATTTAATTCATATTTTCAGTCATTTTGGCACTTCAAGACCAAATAAAATGACTATAAAGGGTCGATTCCATTATCACTCACTTGACAGCACTCTTTATCCTGAAGTGTAAGTCCCTCGCCTGCTGCTCCCCCTTCTGGTTGAGGGGCGGGTCTCTCAGGCTTTGTGCCTGGAGGTTCTTCTTCTGTTGGAACAACACGTTGTGCGGTGCTTGTCCGTGTCTGATAAGCCACAACTCCTTCATACTTGTGGAGGATTGGGGTAGAAAGGTGTCCGGTAGAATTGGGAAATTATTCTCCCCAGCCAAAATTATGAAAGATATCATACAAAACACTACAGCAGCAAACGAAAGCAAGCCGATCAGTTGAGTATACCGCATCATGTCTTAAGTTAGGGTAGCCATTAAGATTTAAGGTATAGTAGGGTACCTATAGTATGCATGAATATATGTACCATGTACAACTGTTCAAGACAAACGCTCTCCAGTCTGTTGTATCACGCTGCACAAGACAGCAACTATACATCTCCGAATACAAATCGGAGTGCATGTTATTAACAGCTTTAATGACTACCGCCCTACCGCGTACAACTACTCAACTATTATAACTAATGGCACAGTCGTATAGAATGAACAGCTTAAAATACCTTTAAACCAGCTTAAAATACCTTAAAATACGCTGTAGAGATATGCATCTATTTTTAGTACCTATTTCTATAGGCATGGCAGCTGTATATTAGGTATATTTCAACTTTTGTTTGACATTGAAGCAGAAAACCCTGGCAGTTTTTAATTTGACTAACGGTGACAGCTATTACTGCAGTTTGCGCGACTCACTGTGCTAGGCTACGCAAAACGTGCACGTGCATTTTAATAAATAATCTGCCATGTCATCAATTGTGTTTTTGGAAACGCTTCAAAGTTCAACTGCTGAAATTCATAATTTACGTTTTTCATGGAATTTTCGAGCACGGGAAAAAATTTACGAAATGAGAAAAGGTAAGAATTAAACATTTTGCTATAAGTCTTTCATATCAAGATATTTGTAGTTTCGATGGTTTGCTGCGAGGATTTACAGAAGGAGAAATTTATTATTTGAAGTGAGATATTAGCAGATTAAAATGCGGACAATTTTGATTTCAATGAGCGTAGATTCACTGATTCAAATTTGTTGCCCACCTTTTCTCTGAATCTTGACTTTTGATAAGAAAACCATTGTTCTTGAGTTCTTCATATCAACAGTTATGTGTCCTCGACATTTATTTGCAATCGAAAAATCTGCACTTTTTTCACTCATATTCAAAGCCTATGTAAATATTTTGTAATTTCGTTACGTTGCACCCCTATCCCCAGAAAAAATCCATCATAGGCATCATAATGATTTGGTTCAACTGATTGTACGTCCAACTGAACATAAGCCCAATTAAAAGGAAAAATCAACGGGATTACTCGTACCTTGTCCTTTATATATCAAAACCATTCCCTGACCTTAAACAATTAACCATAACCGTAACCTTTTGTTAACCCTCTGTTTTGCTTTCACTTTGCTCTAATCCATTCTGTGCATCAGAAAAGATTAAAAATTCTGTACCCAAACAAAAACTTATGTCCAAACCCAATGTTAAGGTTCTTTCAGTCTTCATGTCCTTGGCCCCTTCTTGAAAGTCGTCTTCTTCTTAATATTATGAAATTGAATATTTCACCCTGAAAAAGGAAAACGATATGCTTACTATGGCAATTCGTACGCCTAATAAAATAATACCAAAACTAATTATATAATGTCCATTACAGAAGAACTAAAATAATTCAAAAGTCTTCAAATTAAAATGTCTCTGCAGTTTAAATTGTATACGGTACTTTCAAGCTCTATTATCCATGTCTAAACAACTAACAACATATTGTTATTGTATTGTCCCTCTTCTTTTTTTAATCTCCGTATTTGTCGAGGCACGCTTCTTTTTTACTGCTATTTTTATCTTTCGGGCAACAATCCAGCCTCATAATTGAGGATATTTCATCAGCCAAATCCCTGTCATCCAGTTCGTTGTGCCCAAACTCCTCACCCTCGCATATTGCGAACTTCCTTCCTCCAAACTCGTCGTTTGAGAACACCCTCCAGTGTCCCGTCACAGCTTCTACTCTCGATATCTCATCCTCCCACACTTTGGGCAAGTAGCCGTTGCTTGCATAGAAAGACCGTATTTCGTCGCCAGTATTTCCGTTATCGTTCTTGTATACCTTGAGTTCGGAATCACAGACTTCTTGTGGTGTATGTGTGATCTTTAGTGAAGATATCTTATCACCAAAGTCCATCCTGTTAATTTCATCACCTTCACAAACTATTTGACTCCTGCCTTTGTAAGTCTTATCTGCATAGAGTATCCAGTTACCCTTTTCAACCTTTACACTATCTGTTCTATCGTTGAAATCGTTACCGATGTAGCTCATTGTTGCTTTTACAGTTTTTTTGTCTCCTCCGAATTTGCCGTTTTTAAATAGCTCGATTTCGCAGGCATCTGTTGCACAGCTCTGGACTTTTGTCAGCTCTGATTCTGCGCAGTTTTCTCCCCCATTTTGTGGTGCCGGATTGTCGCAGGCTCGGCTTGCAGTCCTTGTACCGCTGCCACACAGCCTAGAGCACTCAGACCACGCTCCCCACTCGCCAGGCTCACCGTCCACTTTGCAATGCTCAGCACTGGACGCCCCTTCCCCCTCAGTGTACGACCCCTCGGGACATGCCACGCACTCCACAGCGTCCTGTGTCTCGCTGTAGGTGCCCTCTGGGCAGCTCTCACACTCGTTATCCTCCTCTAGTTTCCTCTGTCCCGCGGAGCACTCCACCAGTGGCTGACAGTCGCTCTCCTGCGTGCCTTCCCCCGCACCTACAATCGAGTTTAGTGGACAGTGGTTGCACCCACCCGATCCTGCCGCGGCGTACATGTTCGCGGGGCAGCTGGTACACTCAGCAGCATTACCTCCCACACTGAATTGCCCGGCAGGACATTCCATGCATTCCTCAGATCCTGCGTCCATGTATTGACCGGGAGGGCATACGCTTAACACTGAAAGGAGTGAAAGTTAACTTGGTAATTTGTCGATGGACAGTTCCCGTTAACAGTCCGTTAAGTGACTGGTAACCGACCGGCAACTGTCCGTCGACGAATTTCCAAATTGACGTGTGGAAAAAAGAAAAACAGTAAAACGGATTGAAGAAATGGCCTGGAAACGCACAAATCACGATGTATTATTATCAGATCTCATCGCATATTTGGTTCTTGGTCTTCCTTGCGAACTGTACGGTGAATGCTTTATTGATAGCAAGTGACAATAATATGCAAGGACTATTGGGGTTTGATTGTTTGGCAATCATTCAAGGAGTACTTTTATAAAAAGTTTTGTTATGGCTAAGCTGTGTTATGATCCCTAAGTTGTATATAAAAGTGGTTGGAATACTGAATATATTATATTACAGTATATAGAAGATTTAAACTTTTGAAAGGAAAGGATTACCTAGGCAGTCTGTGCCAGTGCACGGCTGGGTCTCTGAGAAACCCGTTCCATCCACATATCCCTCTGCGTGTATACCATTGTTCCGGGGTGGGGTGTATTCCCTGGTGCGGGTTTGGGTTCCTGCCCCGCAGGCTACATCACAGGTTTCCCACTCACTCCAAGCCTCCCAGACTCCGTCAACTGTCAAGAGATGATTTATCATTGTGCTTTCAATGAGTATTCTATCATCAGTATATAAATATATATTTTCTCGTGGTGACACCATTACACGAACAGTAGAACATCAGTTCTCACCACAAAAAGACATATTTTCAAACTAACCCCGGCCTCATCAATAGTGAGAAAGTAGTTTCATACAAACCGTCTTCCTGGATCAATTCCTCTTTTACTTCGCAATAAGGAAGGTCTTCACTTGCAGCCTCACTTGCATCTTCATCCAAGTAAGGGATATTTACAATGTCAAATCGTTCACACTCTGGTCTTATTTCCAGATAGGACAGTCTGTTTAGACATTTAACTTGCTTATTTGTCTTCAGTGTCCCTTGGTCACCCTCACAAAAGCCTGCAAAGCTGGGTTTAGAAACCTATTTGTGCACCGCACTTGGAAACAGAAAAAAAAAGAAAAAGAAAAAAACTTGATGAAGCCGTGCAATATGATATGTACTTTTCAGGCACATAAGAGCCACCCTAAGCCTCTCGTGTTGTCGTTAGACTACCAAACATGTCATGATACTACCAAACATGTCAGGATACTACTAAAACCTGTCCTGAGACTACCAAACATGTCATGATACTACTGAAACCTGTCGTGAGACTACTATATATATATATTTTGTATGGGTCATACTGCAAGTCATAACTTTTTTCCATAACTTTTTTCCAGGTTGGTTAATGGGAGGTCGTCAGTTGGTTTCTGCTCCGTAAAGGGAAAATTATTTGTACTGATTGATAATTTTGTGAGGTTGGAATTCGTACCACGCTGCCCTATTTATTCAATCAAGGACAGGGATCCTACGAGTACGACTTGTATGATCTAAAGCATGCGAGAACTCTATTGAATCCGGGCATTTGTATAAACTTCTCTTACCTTCACCAAAGCAGTTATCTTTAAGATACCTCTCTCTTTTGTCGCACTTCTTCTGACACTTATTCGGTTTGCAGGTTGGTGAAGTTTGATCCATATTTGGATCTTGACTCTTCACCATAGCTGGCATCAATACAGCTGCTACGACAGCTGCACACAGCAATGTCGTATGGAACATAGTGCAACTAAAAAGTTTGGTTTGGTATTATTCATTTGGAGCAATGTTCCAGGTTCCTGTATCAACACTCAAAAGCCTGGGAGAATTTGTAAAACTGAGTTGGAACTGGTAGAGCATCAAAAATTCCGTTCGAAAAGCTCTTACACACAATCAAATACTGAATAATATAATTACTACAAAATTTGAGTGTCACCTGATTCACTAAACTCGGCGCATTTTAATAGTGCCGGCTTGGTCACGTGACCAAAAACTTAAATCTATAAAACCTGGGCAGAAACTGAAACCTGGGCAGAAATTGAAACTTCCAGTTCATGAAATACGGAATTGCAGATGCAACACTTCATATGTAATGAGGTGTTTGTGTCAGTACATTCTGCCCCAGGTCAGATCAAAGTTTTGGGTCACGTTACCAAGCCAGCACTATTCAAATGCACTATTCAAATGCACCGAGTATGACAGTAAGCTAAACGGGGTTTACGTGCAAATGTGAACTGACAACAGATGACAACAAATGTAAAATTGCTGAGACAACATAAACTGGTGCTCCAGAGTCCAGAATCGTGCTTTAGTCGGGGGCCGGGGGACACCGAAAAACCCCGAGTGGATATAAAAATTGGCAAATGGGGTTTAATTTTTCGAGGTTTATGGGTTTTCGGTGTGAAACCAGAACTTATGAATAGCAACACCAGACATTGTGAGTAGTGACACCAGACATTGTGTGAAGTCACCCCATAAATTATTAAATTGTGAGAAGTCACCCCATACATTGTGAGACATTAGAAATTGTGAGTAGTAACACTAGACATCGTGAGAAGTGACACCAATCATCGTGACTAGTGACACCATAATATATTATATTGTTGATAGCGTGTGAAGGATTGTCTGGTGATACCAGACCCGCTTATGAAGCGGCGAAACTGAGTTTGACTTTGAGAAGTATGCGGGCGCGTCATACTTCGCGACATGACAGTGACTGTCATCGATGGTCAAGTGAAGGATAATGGAGTGGGTTTGATTGTGTAGCTGCTTTTGTACTCCTCCTGGGATGCACCCCACCCACCTCCTCATTTGATGTGGATTCCTCCTCTTCTGAGTACCTCAGCTGTCTTAACCTGTCATTTCCGGGAAATCTGTGACAAGGGAAGGGATCTGCGGCTGTTAGTGTTATAATTAGCTCATAATATGCTTAAATTGTTCTACACTTCTTGGAATTCTTGAATTTGGTGTTTTTTGATAATTTAAATAGCTGTTATTAAAATAGCTGTTAATAAAAATACCAGGAAATTCGCAAGTAAATGCCAGGAAAAAGCCATTGAACGCTCCTCGATGAATAAATTATTCAGTACAAGCAGTGGACAAGCCAAGAACTGAAAATGAAACATAAACGGTCACAGGAGAAAATTAAACCAGAGAGCTGAAAAGACCCCCTGCCTGCCCTGGCAATTCGCTAGAGTACACTTACAGACGGCAGTTACTGGTCGGTTAACGGAAGCCGTGGTCTGAGGCCGATTTCTGTAGAACGTCAGCTAACAGATACTTTAAAACTTTTAACTGTATGTAGAGAATTATCCATTGTCGAAACTTGCTTTATTTGGAGGGGGGTCGACCTATTTTTGTTCTTTGTTAACTTAAATGTATTGTATTTGTTTAAAAAAACAAATAAAAATAAAATACAAAACAAAAAACAAAAAAAAGCATTTAGAAATCAAAAAACAAAATACATAAAAGCACAAAAACAAACAAAAGAGTAAATTTAATGTAACTTTAATTCAGCTGATACAGATTTAACCATTTCCGCCCAGGCCAGGGCGGTAAATTCACTGCACTAAAGAAATCATCAGGACCTATCTAGAACGATCGGTCGTAAAACTTTCAGGTCTAGGACAACCGCGTATACCTAAAGCTAAATCGCTCGCTACGGACAAAACAATTCTTCTGTTTCTAACGGTCCCTGTCCTTCCGCAACATACAGTCGATTTTCTTTAATTGTATATATTTCGCGCCTGAATGCATCCTTCTAACGTCCCCAATCTCCAGGACTTTGTTGAGCGGGGAGGGAGGCCCGAGCGGATTCCCGAGTTCGACGACGACATGTGGAACTTGATGGAGAGGTGCTGGCACCCCGACCCCTCCCAGCGACCTCTCTTTGGGGACATATCCCTGGTCATCAAGCACATCATGGCCCTGACCTTCAACATCGAGGAGTCATTCGAGATCATATCTTCCAACATTCTCTCCCTGTGAAATATGTTACACTTTTTACTCTCGTGTATGGAAACAATTTGATTTTATATGGCGACATGCCGCGCGGTTCTTTTAACTTACTATAAAATGAGATTCATGATGAGATTCCTGAATTCACGTCAAGCAAGTACATACTGCAAAATTGTTCATGACACTTTTAAGGGGTTAGATGTATAATGGTAGGCTGTTGAAAGTAGATACTTTTGAGGTTAAAAAGTGATTTTAACTTGTTCTTTTTATTGGTATAATGGTGGGAATATCATGACGATGCCGAATAAGAATGACAAGATGATATCCACATTTTCTTAGCAAATGATTTAATTCTATGAAACAATGTAATTAAATCTTTATTTGAATGACCCAAGTGGTCTAATTACAGTTTATTTGTTTTATGGATTTTGTCCAAATTACAATGATATTTGCATACCATTTTACCAATAGTGATCAGATTTTCGTTTATTAAGATAATGCCTACGATATTGGTTTGGATTTGATTGAAAAGAAGATTTCGCAACGCACTTGCCTCTGTCGAGAAAAGTTCATTAAATTTAAAATCGATTCTTTTCCAGTGAAAAGTTAATTACTTGTAACACATTCAAGCTCACGTTAAATTTCATTTCTTCCCTATTTCTTGTCTGTGCTCTGTTCCTCTTTCTTCAAGTCACGTTCATTGTATCCGTAAACTAAATCGGAGATTCCAAACGTTCGTTGCTGGCGGTATTTGATTGTTATTCGTACGTCTCCAGATTCACAGAACTTTTGTAAGCAGAAGGTCTCGTGGTGATTTTTAAATTATTGATTGATTAAAATGTATGGATTAATGTGTTTTGCTACATGTGTATAACTATAATGATACGAGATTATTTTTTTGAATTGGAATGCCTTACGAGACAAATTTATAAGGTACGAAATTTGGGAATAACCTTATTGCTTTATTGGCCTTATTTAACCGGCCCTGTGGACAAAAATCGATTCTATTTTGAACCATTTTAACCGACCCCTCGGACAAAAATTTTTCAAGCAGTTGCCAAACCAAGAAATTTTTGCTCAAAACTAGCCACAAAAACGAACTTATATTTGCATCAAAATCCTAAATCTCGGTCTTTTATCATGATTTGAGTAAATACATAAATAAATAATACTATTTATTAATGATAATACAATATAAATTTTTCATATCGTCTGACCTTCGATGATTTATGCATTGAAAAAGTCAAATTGCATTAT
Source organism: Beroe forskalii (assembly GCA_011033025.1). Classification (NCBI taxonomy): domain Eukaryota; kingdom Metazoa; phylum Ctenophora; class Nuda; order Beroida; family Beroidae; genus Beroe; species Beroe forskalii. The sequence continues at coordinate 31,574 of WFMF01000256.1, forward strand.
TGCAGATACACATAACGTCTTAGCTGAAAGTGAATAATGTGATGCAATGATGCAGATATTAGATAACCGAAAAGAAGGGAACGAAGTTTAGTGACTGGAGGGAGCAATAGCTCGAGGAGCTAGTAAGCGCTCACACCAGTTGAAGGTCAATTTCTGTGTAATATAATGACGGTCAAATGAATTTAACTGTACATATTCCAAGTAATATTCCAAGTAATAAATTAACTGGCTTCAATTTGATCGGCCCCACTTTAACCGGCCTTTCTTAACCGGCCCTTCGACAAAAATCTCAATTTTGTTTTTGTCTTTAAGGGCCAATAATTATAAGGTATTCGAAAAAATCCCCCTATTTTCGTACTCCACAAAATTTCAAAATGACGTCATCATCATGCGTTAACAATAATATGCGTAATGTTTCTGAAAATGTCCCCAAATTTCGTACCCCCAAAATTTCGATCCCCGGAATTATTGTTCAATGTAAATTTATTTCGTAATTAATTAAACCATCATTATGATCATGATCTTATGTATTCATTTAGTAAAGCCACAACGGGTAAAGTGAGTTTGAAAATATTTGTTGGTATTATGGTAAAACATGATAATTGATATTGGTTATGATTTATAAGAGTTTTAAAATTAATGTTCTATTAACGATTAAACCGAATTTGTATTATTACGACACCATGTGCTATGATTCTTTACTTTGAGGAGTAAAATATTCGAAATGCTCAATGCATGTCTTTTTCTTTTACCATTTTGATCTCATTTTCTAAAGGCTCCGATGACTGATGACTACTTTTTTGGAAGTAGAACTTAAATTCCTTGCGAATGCTTGCCAGACTTTTCCTTGCAGTCGCCGGCCCGCTTCGATTTTCGGTATCTCTCCCATATAAACGGCTCTGAGTGACGTCACAGATCTAAACGTCAATTTTTCTGTATCCAAAACCTAACCATAACCCTAACCAAAACCCAAACCTTAATCCTAACCCTAAAGTGAAAGTCAAACAAAAATACCACACGCTATTTTTTATCGCGCGCTCCATTGCTTTTGCGCGTTCCCGGTGTATTGCGCTCCCAAACCAATTATCTGTGCCGACAAATCGGTGAAGATTTGGAACATTGCCAGCAATAAAGCCAGTTGTGTGACGAGTAGGACCTTTCGAAGCTGCGTCACTGCATTGCATTTCGTTTTGTCCTGATTACCCAACTATGGTTGCTATCGGACCACTGTCAGGTGGAGTTCTAATGTGGGACATTGCGACTAACAAGAATTTAGGGACGCTTTCAGTCACAACATGCCAAATGTAACCACTTCTGAATAGGAAGCGTTAATTTTCAAATGCTTTTACCTTGATGTCCCGATGTTTTTACTGAATTCTGGAGAAAAGTTTATTTGTCTGGACCAAAATTCTGTAATTTATTATTTTATGAATTTCGTTTATTTTATTTATTCGAATTATAGTATCACTGCTCAGACGTATTAAAAGTCATTCATTCTAATGATCTTATTCAAAACTTTCATGTTATCATGAAATGGTGTCACTTTCATTGGAAAATGGCATAAAGTTGCTATAAGGTACTTACACTTACAGTATATAATATATCACACACGCAAATCCTTCGACTACGCAAAAAATTCAGGTATAAATATCTGGACCCTGTATTTCTCAGAGAGTATACTGTGTAAGTGGGCTAAAATAGAAATCTGAATCATGTTTTATTTCTCTCTACAAAAATCGTGAAAACATTTAGAAATACATGTTGTTTTTCCAATTTTTCTCAAATAATCCTGATTTTGGTACTTTGGCACTTTTTGCAGTTTTTGTTATATCTTGATAATTTTTCCTGGGCCAAAATCAAAGGATATCGACCTAATACTTTTACCTACCATTTGATGTTCAAATTTTGGGCAAATTTTAGATTTTTCTAGGGGCTTTTTGAAAACTAGGGGTCCTGCCCCCCCCCCCCCCCCCTAAGGGGGGTGAGGCCGTGTAATCCCATACAACACCCCAATTCATCACAATCTCTGCTAACCCTCTTCAATGCCTTTTGTAAGATTGGAAGAGGGAAAAATCAAAATACAAGACACCATACAAAGGTATGAATAAAGAGTCGTCTTTTACGAGCTGCTGACAGTAGCTTCCCTCCCTTCCAATTTGAACACGCTCATATCTTTGAGGCAAAAACAAAACTTTCAGAAAATATTAAAACAGTGATACTGGTGATTTAACTTCAATTCAGGGCGTTCAAAGAAACAGTATTTGTGATCGTCTTGCAAAGATAAGACCAGATTATTTTGTATTATGGGCAACATTCGTTGGCAATGTGCTATGATATGCATAAACCTCTGAATCTATTTTTAGTGCTTTTCTTTTTAGAAAATCTTTATTCTTCTCGTAATTTTCTATAGCTTTTTTGATTTACCACTAACCCAATAGATTGAATGCTCTTTGAGGGTCTTGGTGATATGACGACCAACTTAGGCACCGAGGCAGTCATATAAAGCAATTGCTTTTTGTATTTCCTTGCTGATAGGATTTGCAGGTTCTCTTAAATCCATGTCATCAACTTGAAACAAATTTTCTCCATCGTTGAGACAATCTTTTAATTTTGATCTCGTCTTCTTTGACGTTTTCAAAACTATGTATTTTATATTTATTTGTCTTTGAAAACAGAATAAAATTGCATATTGGTTTAGCAGGTTTCTTTTCACTATGGAATCTTTATTGTAACTGTCACAAAACAATAACAGGAACATTGACACTAACGCTGCCAATGCTTGCCCTTTGAGCTCTCGCAAAGTCAATCCACCAGTAGCCACGGGGGCTTGCCAGATCCCTGATACCAAAAAATCGTGATTCTGGTAATTTTGGCACTTTACCGTTTTTGTTATACTTTAAAATTTTTCCTGGGTCAAAATCAAAGGATATCGACCTAATACTTGTTACCTACCATTTTTTGGGCCGAAAATTTCACTTTTTTAGGTTTTGGAGTCCCAATCTCAAAGCATTCACCCGCAATTTCCAATCAAACTTTAACTATGCAAAATAAGTAAAATTTGGAAAAGTGTACCTCATTCAAACTCCATTTGTGTGTACATGTAAAGAGATAATGAGCTATTTTTGTATACCATTCGAAAGCTGAGAAAAATTTTTAGAGCCTTGTCACCATTTTTGGTTATAATGCTTTTTCAATTCGTATTCATAGCCTTAAAAGTGTCTATTTCATAAATTTGAAAATGCAAAATGTCCAAATTTGTGACGTCATAGTGACCCTTTTAGGGGACCGACCGAAAATTTCACATAGCCCAGTCCACATAAACATCAAAGAAGTCTCAGATTCCAGCCGGACAGATCCGTAACTACTCCCAGAGCTGAGTCTTCGCACTTGTAAAATAGGTCACTTTTCAAAAGTTAAAATTTTTACCTACCTTCACGTTTGCGTGATTTTCAGTGATCCCGTGGAGTAAACACGAATTTCGGTAGATTTTCTGAAAGTTCGAAAAATTTGCAATCGCAATAGGTGGCCTCAGATTTTTGCTATCTCGCTTCCTTCTGGCCGAAAAATGCGTCTAAAGATAGCCAATTTTCGGGAAAATCGGAAAAAGTTCGTTAACTTTGTGACGTCATAATGACGTCATGGGGACCTTGTAAAATATTTTCGGGTACTTTCCGGGGTAGTTCCACCTTACCTGAGTAAAACGTGGGGTCGATCACCTCTGTACTATTTTTGGTTCTCGAGATATGGGCCTCTAAATAAGGGAGACAAAACCGCAAGCGGTCGTCATAGCAACCCCCTCACAGAGTCACAGGGGCGCCGCCTTTTAATTGTAAGAGGTTTTTGTCTATTGCATTGTGACTTGTTTCAATCAAATCAAGTCGAAAATTCGGTCTTAAGACTCAAATTTCAAATTTGCCTAATTTCTACAAAACGTCCACGTGAACTCACGTGCCCTTCATTTCCATAGGCCATTTCTTGTTCTATTCGAGTACCAAGTAAATCAAAATGTTGATTCAGTCACTATCGTATAGCACAACAGCCCTGCACTTTTGGAATTCGGCCTGAAATTGGACTTAGCCAAATTTTCGACTTTTTCGCGCGGCTCAAATTTACGTTTTTGAGGGGCCACCACACCTTCTCCTTAAATCGGGAAGACTTGAAACTTTTTACCCTTGATATTTGACTGAGGAATAACATTGATACGCCTGGAAAAGATGGAGCAATGTTGGTGAGCTGAGATATAGATGCTCAAAGTCACCATATTTTGGCCTAGTAAAGATCCTCGATTTTGGAGGCCCCCCACGACCTCATTTTTTCACCAATCACCATGAAACTTCTTTTGTGGCTAAATCTCGAGGTCTTGATGCTACATAAGTCGGGAAAACATGACGCGGTAGAAAACTTTTCAGATACAATGCTTCAAAGTGGTCCAAAATTACGTTTTTCGCTAAAAATCGTGATTTAATCGATTTTGATGACGTCATAACAGCAAAAAAATCGATCCGCAAAACTTCCTATATAGCCTAAGCCACAATTTCATCTTAGCTGAAAAAAACCCGCCCTCGATCAAGGCTCTACCATTTGTGGTTCTCGATATCTCAGCGATTCAAATTTGGTCCTAAATTATCAGCTATAAGTATATAAGTATATAAGTAAGTATATACAATGACAGTTGATCTTCACACAAACAGTGCTCTACCAGATAAATCCGGGAGCTCTCTGAGGTACAAAGTAAAACTGCGATGGTTCCCAACTTTAAGTTTCACGAAAAGTATGATGAGTACTAATCGATCGTCAAGGTGCAACCGATCATAAGTGAAAATGACAGAAATGATATCTGGATTACTCCTTTATAAATTTCCTCCCACGCAGAATACAATAAAAAGCCGAAATCGGCCGAAAATGAGAAATTTGGGCGACTCAGGTATATAAGTAAGTATATAAATATTCCCAACTATTTCTTGTAAGTATAGTGTCCTGGCAAGGTTACGTTCGAGGGGAGGATATCTCGAGATTTTGGTATACGCATTCACTCGAGAGGGGTCGACTCCTACGTAAAATTTGACGAGGAATCGTTTAAGATAGGTTTCAAAGCTCTCAGATGCTTCCTTCACCCTTTTCAAACGCAAGTTTTTTTTTTTTTTTTTTTTTTTTTTTTTTTTCTTACTGTGAGGGGGTTGCCGTCCTTGCCAGGACGGAAATATCTCTAATATAATTTGCCATTCTCTGTCGCGTTTTTCGTCCTTTTGTGGACTGTCACGTTTTTAGTCCTTTTGTGGACACATTTAGGGTGCGCACGTGCAGTATGGAAATAGACGCATGCGTTGCCATGGTAACATATTGTGCGCGCATTCATTTCTGTTTAATGATGTTTTGAATACGTTGCTCCACGTAACTTTTGAACGGATTTGAATTTTTTGATGCGGTAAAAAGTATTTGAATTTTGCGAACGAGGTGCTGCGTAGCAGCGCCGAGTGAGCTGTGTATTTGCAGGCCCTACGGGCCTGCTAGTCTAATATAATTTCGCATTCTCTGTTTTTCTGTTTGTCGTAACGGCGGAAACATCTTCGGAACGCGCGTGCATTACGATTTGTGCGGGTAACCATGGTGACACGTGCACGGAGAATTGCGCGCGCGCTCATTTCTTTTAATGGTGTTTTGATTACGTTGCGATCTCTTTTGAACGGATCGGAGTTTTTTGATGCGGTAAAATTTTTTCATGTACTTGGTCGATTTGAATTGTGGTTTTTGAAATTTGCGAACGAGGTGCTGCGTAGCAGCGCCGAGTGAGCTTTGAAGTAGACATTCTGTGATTTTTTATAAATTGTGTTTTCAGAGGCTTGCTGACCCAGTGGCATTAAAACTTGTAGTGGCTACAGTAGCCAACTGAATTTTATTGCAAAACTGGTTGGTTAAAGTCTTATGTTAAGATGTCCGTTATTTGTGTCGTATTTGTCTTATTTTTTGGTCACCAGATTAGAATTTCTACTGATATATTTGTAAAAGGCTTTAAGCAGCATCAGACGGACTTTTATGATGAAATTTCAAGTCAGAATGACTTTTTTCATGAAGCAGAGGCAAAATTGTAAAATTTGTCACTAAGTAAAAAAGTCTTCCCGGCGCTGATTTGAACCCACAATTACCGCGCTTGATCTCTATACCTTAGACCACTCGGCCATCACGGCGATGTACTCCAAAGAATTAGCAATACCTAATCACGCGCACTTTAGTCGAATGGAAGATTTTGCACGTAGAGCATTGAATTCAACTTTTGGCCATGGAATCACATTGTGAAGTTGTATTGATTGTTTATCACTGAATTACTCTATACTCAACTCATTCAATTTGCCATTGGATATTGATGATTTCTGAATTCGATTTGATTCATGTTCCGTGAGTCAGTGACATGACCACAAATCATTACACTTTGCTGAATTGCTTAATGCTTATGATATGCCTTTTTCCTGTGACCTAGAAGGCCCAACGGGCCTTCTAGTATATTATATAATATATATGCTAACATTACATCGTGTATACTATACCCTGGCAGCCCAAAATTTGAAATTGACGTTTTTGGGGGGATTTTTGAGGAGGATTTTTTAAAGAATAGATTCCACCTGAATTTTGGGCCCTTGCCAGGGCCTTAATGTTTAACATCACAGGGATGTGTGTAATATGAATTTATTCCTTCGGGGTGACGGACAATGGCCGATGTTGTCGAGAGTGGCTTCGAAAAGTTGGAATTGTACTCTGAAAATCTCAAGAAACTAGGGGAACTTTTTGCTGAAACTCTCAAGGTTTGTTCATTTCATCACACTAAGGTGGAAGTTACCGATACCCTGTAACCTTCATGAAGAAACCTTTCATTTTCGGCTTTCTTTCTACATTTTTCATCGACGCATGGAAATTGGACTTTAATAAAATCACAAGTAACATCACATTTGACGTGTAAACTCATTAACTTGATCTATGACTCAGGTTTTCACGGTTATCCAAGGCACCGATAGTCTCTTGAAGGATAGATCTGACCTGTTCCTCAGCGATGTCGAGAAGAACGAGATCCAGGATGTTATTCACGGGATTCCCACTCTCTATTTTGTTGGTATGTTTGGAGATCTATCTTGAATTGCTCATTAAAACTTTAAAACTCTGATTTCCAATTAATGATTATAATATTATTACTCCAATTAAACGGGAAGCCTATCAAAACACACTGAAACACCACCAATCTACGTGTATATTTCTTTCGTACAGGGACAGTCAACTCGGGAAAGAGCAGTGTGATTAACGAGTTGTTGGGTAAGACGGTGTGCCCAGCATCTCAAGTACCCAGCTTCCCACGACCCATAAAACTCATGTTCGGCTCCATTCCCTTCGTCCGACTTATCAACAAGTTCAATAAAGAGGTGCCAATTCTCTGTTTTTATTAAAAAGTATTTAATTTGCATTTGGTTTTGAGTTTTTCAGGTTTCTGTCCATAGGACAAATTACGGATAGGTACTTCATGCAGCAATGGAATTGATATGTAGTACAACGATTTGACAGTGGGTCTAAACATCCTGTTAGCATCATTGTACTGTTATTACCAGATATCAGGGACATACAAGAGACTAGAGAAAGCTATCCCGAGAGAGTACCTGGAGAGCACATCGGACATGGCCGTTGATCATCCTAACGAAATGATTGAGGCATCCATAAACCATCCTCTGCTCAAGCAAGTACGTGTCCTTTCCTTCCGTGTTACTTGCAGCAGCTTAGCAGACATTCTGCGGTCTTTTTACCTAAACGTGAATTATTCACGTTGATGCACCATTCAAAGATTTTGATTTGCATACTGTTTGATACTATTTTACGAATCCCTGTATAACTTAGCTAATCTCTCCTTACACCACTGTCCAGTTTCCACTTACAGCTCTCTACTCCTCTAGGGTCTGCAAATCATAGAAAGGCCCCGGATAATGGCTGCAGGGGATAACAAAGTCATCGCCTTTCTCGTGTATGTCATTGATGCTAACTACGGTATCACAGAGGAAGATGCAGACAATCTCTCCTACTACCAGGCAAGTTAGATCATGATAGGGGGAACTGTCACTTTCATTTGTCCGGAAATAAGAAAAGTAAAAACTGATACGGACAAACAGATACGGACAAACAGTGCATTTTACTCCCCTCCATTATAATAACGCATGGGTTTTACTAGGAGCCAGAACCAAAGTTATGTAACTTTACTTTTCACTGCCAACATTTATTGATATATGTCCAATTCCACGACGATGTTTACCACAGGTCAAAAATTCAAGATGGACCTAAGGTGATGAAATTTTGTGTTTAGTTAGAAGAGATCTGTAACTTTCAGGAACAAAAACCGTTTGTGAATAGTCCTCATCAGTTTTACGTGAGATTCAGTCAAACTTTGCTACAAATGTGCATTAATAACAGTCAATTTTGAGACTTTTCGACCATATAATATCTTGACAAATGTGCAACTTGATGTGCTGCAAAACATTTGCGCATATTGTTTGGAACCCTAACAGCATTGTCGTGGTGTATTGGCTCTTAAGTACTTCAAATGAAGGAGATATTTCATTTTTAGTCTGTAGCTCAAACGTTGTGAATTACGTAACGGTATAGTACTAAAAGTTTTATTACTCCTGGACTATCAAGTCCTTTGTCTTGAAATTTTCATTTCAGGAGTTTAGTGGGTATATCTTGACACTGAGACAATTCGTTTTGCTCTATTTTTTACCCCTGAATGAGATAAAGCTGATGTGAATTACGTAACGTTACGTAATTCACAAATTTCAAAATATGCCATTTAATTTCAAAATGCCTCTATTCTGCAGCTATTAATATAAAATTGATTGGGATACGCTTCAAGTAACCAAAACTATCAATTTTGTATACATACTGTCATTCGTTGTCTAAGGCTGTCCAATTTAGCGGTTTTCAAAAGATGCATCAGGGACAAGAAAGTCAACAAAACGATCGTTTTTACAGTTATCCATATCAATAACATGTCATTTTGAGACTTGAATGTATTTCAAACAATAAAAAAAGAGTTTGGCAGCGTTATGAGGTTATTATGAACAAAAATGACCAAAATCAGTTGTGAATTACGTAACAAATAATGTGAATTACGTAACGAAATGTTTCAAATTCATGATTTTCAATACTTAGCACTCTAAATAATGAAAATCAGTGGCCTTTCACTAATCACAGTCGATATTTAATGAAAGTATGAAATTCGCCCTTATAGGTTGTGATTGATGATTTCTGGTAATTCACATTTTGAAGCATGATAATTCAATTTTAAATAAATAAATCTGTGATTCAAGCAATGCCTATGACTTATCTTCATTTGATGACAATCTGAAAACCAAATGACACAATAAAGTGAAGCAAAATTACAATTGTGACGTAATGAATGTGTCTCGTGAATTACGTAACACAAAATTGTGAATTACGTAACAGGAGAAAAGTGCTGGTACAGATCCAAAATAGGAACTAGTAAATAAGTGGTTATTTTTCTGAACATTTACCCCCTAAGAGCTATGACTGGCACAATCAAAAGAGCACTGCATTTCTGTTTGAGCTGAAATACCCTATCAGATTTTCTTAGTGTGAAAGTATGATTTTAGCCCCTGTGAATTACGTAACGCTTTTTAAAACACTCTCACAAGAAACCCTTTTGATCTAGAAATAATATTTCTATAGGATGTAGATAACTTCTGAAGTATTGGATGAGCCAAAAAATGGGGTTCCTTGATGATAATTGTTGTAACTGTTGAGCAATTTTTGTCAAATATTAGACGTTTTTGTGAATTACGTAACGTGGAATTGGACATATACCACGGAAATCTTCAACATAACCTCAAGGAACTTTGTGACATAATTTATCTCATATTACACTTTACAATTACGATAAGTATGGTACATGTACATTATCGATTATCTATGCCTTCACCTGTGGACTTGTATGCGGATCAGCAGATTCCATGTTACGTCACGGTCACAGCAGGACGTATCAGGACGTATTTCGTACGATGCCCTGAGATAAACCACTCTTTCTTATCTTTAATATCTTCAGGACAACATGCCGGAGACACCAGTGTTTTTCCTCATCAACAAATCTGATATCGACGAAGAAGCAGCCGCTCTTGATGCTGATTCTGACTCAGAAGAGACTAAACCGAGACTTAGTGAATGCGCGGATCATAGCAGCAGTAGGGTAAGTGAAAGGAGACTGAGCCGAGACTTGACGGCCATCTTTTTTGGAGAAGTGGTTTTTTGCCATAATTTTTGATTCTCTCAGCTCAGGATATCATCCACTAGGAACGAGCTATATTTGAAAAGTTGATGGAGATGGGGTTTCCGGACAACAACGAGACCTACTTCACGATCAGTGCGCGGCAGTGCAAGAGTGCGCGGCGTAACAAGGAAACCAACTTCTTTACCGAACAGTTCGATAAGTTCAGGAAGGTCCTCCTCAACTTTATACAGGTGAGGAAGAGGAGTTGGTTGATTCTCTTTTCATTCAAATTGGGGGGAATTCAGAATAATTTCCTTGGAATAATCTGTCAATTCTTTCATTGCCTAACAATAAGTCCATGCTCCATAATCATGATAATAATTGGGGTTTCTCAGAAAAATCTACAAGACGAGTTGAAGGAAGCCGTGAGGCGTCTGAACACCATTCACACTCGGTCCCTGGACTTTTTCATCACCCATGCGTTTAAGCTGGCTCGGGACCTTCAGTCCACCCCAAAGCGAATCAACTATGTGAGGGTTGAAGAAAATAAGCTATACAACAATCTCTTGGAAATGGTTAGTCAGATTAGCTGATGAACATGGAAATCTTTAGCATTTCTCCAAAGGTAATAGTCATCGAAAGAATTTGACATTTGCATGAAATAAGTAAGTAAGTAGCAAATGTATACAATATACATACAGTATGACACGACATTTTATCTTCTATGAGTAGAATATACTGAAATAGTACATTGATCTATTGATACTTATGTTCTTTGTATATAATGTGACTTCGATAAATTCCCTCCGAATTCCAAAAGCGTCCTCAAATGTCACCTAAGTGTCATGTGTTTCGTGTCAAATTTCATGTACCAGCTATGATGCAGATGGTAATTCATTCCCGGATAAAATGATGCGATTTTGCATGGGATTTGGGATTATGTTATACGGTTTCCTGTTCGGTCTAATGTGTTATTAAATACACTAGAGATAACAGTTTCATGCACAATCATTGGCCGTGTTAAGCGGAATACTGTGGATAAATGCTATGGATTTGGCAAGTCTGAAAACGGTACAAATTGTTATTTTCTAGATAAGCAGCACCAACCTGCACCATTCATGATGGTTATACGAGCCAACCTAAATTTAAACTCCATCTGATTAACACTCAAGCACTCTGCTTCTAGCGGGCGACTAGATAATCACCTGATTTTTAAAATCTTCCGATCTAAACATATGTCGTACACCAGTTCCACCTTAAAACTTGCTCTCTTTGAAACATCAACTTTCCAGCCCTGACACCCTGACAATCGTACCTTACCTCCTCAGGTGAACGATAACCAGCGGGAGATAAAGGAGATAATTGAGCAGAGCATAGCGGAGATTACTCCTGATATTCTTGAGGAAGCCGAGAGTTTCGAGTTTGAGAAGGTCCGACTTAGTGACAGTGGCCGGCTGGCTGACATCCGACAGGTGCGTTACAGAAATAGCAGACTGTTCTATATGTATTTATACGTATTCTGATCTATTTCAGGTTTTTTGGCTGTTTTCTCTATAATTTATTACTCCAATTTACTAATTGTGCTTTTGTTTTGAACATTTTTCCTCTAGATCTTCGCTCAATAATTGATCGATAACCTTGACACGTTCGCCATAGTTAGCATCTATTATAGGTACATCGTATCTCTATGTATACAACGTAACATTAATCATGGCAAGTTTGATTTTGTTTTCGGAGGAAATCGGAAATTCATGCATCGTATCTGCAGGTGCGGCGGTGCAACGATCAGCTGGAGAGGCTGGTGCTGGAGAAGCTTAATGTTATAGTCTCCAAGAAGATAGTCGAGAGTGCTAACTGCCTTCAGGAGAGCATGATAGGTGAGATTTAACCTCGTGGTGTTACAACTTACATCCCTCAACTTACGTCACTTTATATACTGTATCACATATATTACATGGCTCATAAGCCCTTATTTGCTACCATATACATCGGGGTATTTCTATATTATAGGGTCGGTCAGATCCTATAACCCCATGTTATGTGGTCGTTTCCGACCCTATAACCCCGGATTTTCCGGGGTTATAGGGTCGCGAACGAACCTATAACCCTTATATGATAGCAACTCAGTAAAGTGTCAATCGAATTTGCATAATTTGGATGGGACAAACATAGATCTGCATTCTGTGGTAATAGAATTTATACATTCCACGATGAACAAAATGTTCAAGGTGACGTCTTTATCAAGATTTACAGCAGTGGGTTGATGGGCAAAATCTGTAATTCTTCCTGCAAGACACACCACCAACGATTTAGCACTAATTTGTTCTGATCCGGGCCGGATGTAAATTTACACATCAACCTGTCTGACGGCTGTATGCTACTTTTCAAAGTCTATTTTTCACGTTATTACGTATTTTTAGCGCGTTAATTTTTGTGGTTTCGCCATGTAATATCTATAGGTCTCAGGAGTACCTAATACCACATTGTTTTGAACTCGGCTTCGCCTCGTCCAAAACAAACCATTATTGACCTCAGCTTCGCTTCGGCCAATAATGCGTCTATATATAGTTCGCGCTTCGCGCTCACTACATATATGTGGTATTAGGTTACTCCTTCGACCTATAGTTCTATATTACAAGGTTTGTTTTCTTCTCTTTGATCATAATAACATCTCTCTCTGTTTAACTTTTAGTGCAAAAAAGACGTTCCCTTACGGAGAGGCCCTCCATTGATCTGGGTAGTGAGTTGTTCAAATCACGCTGCTTCCGTATTATACTGGTTAAGTGTTACTATTTGTTGAGACTCCCTCTGTTTCGAGACTTTATCCGGAAGCATTGTTATATCTTAAGGGTTCGGAACACGTCTTTTTGCTGAATGCTTGGTAATGAAATGTTATAACGACTGCATTGCACACATATTGACATATTGTGCTTCCTTGTACTGCCTTGTACTTTCTTGTTGGATATTTAGGGGAATTCCTCATTTATAACTGTATTATGAAAATAAAATACTTGTTGTTTATTGGAAAGACCATTTAGTATCCATGCAAAATGCATATACATCTTCAAGATTTGAATGATCTGGGATTGCTAAGTTTTCTTCTCATCTAAGCTGTATTATATCTACGGGTCAACATAGTGTAGACGCTGACATCTGTCCTGAATCTATGGAGTGGGGACTTGTGATGAATGTTTAAACAAAAATTATCATTGATCATTCAACACTTAGTGTCAATATGTCTTGAGTCTTAATACTTTAATACACCCAGATTCTTAATGATCAACTTTCTGAAATTCCAGTCGTCAATTTGTTCTAGCTCAGTTGCACAGCAGTAAGTCGAACTTATTAGCGGGTTTCCGTTCACCTTAGCACAGTGGTATGACGAATATGCATCTGTTCCTTAAGACCCATGCATGGCGGAAGCACGGGGGCCGAGGGGCCATGGCCCCCACAATTTTCGGAGTATGGGGGCCAAGATGCATTATTGAAAACTAGTAACAAAACCATCAGAATAGTATAGGACTACCACGTCTTATAACTATTAATTTCAAACATAAATGGGATGATATCAAACACGATCTTAGGAGTTACAGGTGTCTACTGTTAGCCTAATGAAATCATGGCTTCTCTTAATTTCTTATATGTCAGGAAATCAGAAATATTGCAGATTCTGATAAGAAAATATTGGGACAAATACTAAATAAGCAGTTTTATAGGTTGATCAAAATAAATAAAGTACTAATTAACGGATAATAAGAATCAAAGTTTACGATCAATGCAACTATCCAGAACAAAAAGGAAAAAGTTCATTATATCATATAGAATAATGATGCCCAAATATACACCCTAGAAGCTAGGAGAAGGTGAAATCCCCACTCAATCCATCTTGGATGAGGTTGAACGGCACCTCTGAAATTGGGATATGCAGTTAACAAGGCCCATGATGAGTAATAAATAGGAACGCAGTGAATACAACGCGCTAAATGGACAAAACATCCACCGACGAAACGTCATGGGAAACATGTTTTTGCAAATGTTACCACTCAGCGCCAGAGAATAAAGGCGCGAACTGAGGGCGCAATCCGTACGCGCACGTACGTACGATCGATCGACGCGGCGCGAACATTTTGACCACAGTAAGTATATTTTGGGGTCGTTTGTACGGCAGTTTGTTTTAGCGCGTTCCGCAAAGTTGATTAAAAGTTGCGTCAGCAGTAGGACTTTCTCCATTTTTGCACGTATTCATATTCGGGAAATCGGGCATTTCGGCTTATTGACATAGAATTCGAGTGAACAAGAAATGGCCTAATTCATCAACCAAATCTTGTAATCGGCTGAAACTTACCAGTTCTGCTCATCAGGCATAGATGAACATTCCTCAGGAGTTCTAGGCTCATCATAAGAGCAATGTTTATTTTAAACGCAAGGAAAAATTCCAAAACTTCAAAAATCGAAAAAGTCGAATAATTAAAAAAGTGGCAATTAGAAATTGATGAAACTTGCCAAATTCACTTATCAGACATTGACAAACATTCCTGTGGAGTTTATAAAAATCAAAGGAGCTGTTTTTATTTAAAACACAAGGAAAGTTTTCAAAAATGCAAAATCGAAAAAGTCCAAAAGTTCAAAACTGGCACTTAGAAATCGATGAAACTTGCCAAATTTACTAATCAGACATTGATAAACATTCCTGTGGAGTTTTATGAAAATCAACGGAGCCGTCTTTATTTTAAACGCAAGGAAAGTTTTCAAAATGTATACCGTGCAAAAATCGAAAAGTCGAATAATTCAAAAACTGGCACTTAGAAATTGATAAAACTTTCCAAGTTTACTTATCAGACATTGATTAACATTCCTGCGGAGTTTTATAAAAATCAACGGAGCCGTTTTCATTTTAAACACAAGGAAAGTTTTCAAAAAATCGAAAAAGTCGAATAATTCAAAAACTGGCACTCAGAAATTGATGAAACTTGCCAAATTTACTTATCAGACATTTATAAACATTCCTATGGAGTTTTATGAAAATCAACGGAGCCGTTTTTATTTTAAACGCAAGGAAAGTTTTCAAAAATGTATACCGTGCAAAAAATCGTAAAAGTCGAATAATTCAAAAACTGGCACTTAGAAATTGATGAAACTTGCCAAATTTACTTATCAGATATTGATAAACATTCCTGTGGAGTTTTATGAAAATCAACGGAGCCGTTTTTATTTTAAACGCAAGGAAAATTTTCAAAAATGTATACCGTGCAAAAAATCGAAAAAGTCGAACAATTCAAAAACTGGCACTTAGAAATTGATGAAACTTGCCAAATTCACTTATCAGACACTGATTAACATTCCTGTGGAGTTTTATGAAAATCAACGGAGCCGTTTTATTTTAAACGCAAGGAAAGTTTTCAAAAATGTATACCGTGCCAGTTTTGAATTATTCGACTTTTCGATTTTGATTTTGAAAACTTTCCTTGTGTTTAAAATGAAAACGGCTCCGTTGATTTTTATAAAACTCCGCAGAAATGTTTATCAATGTCTGATAAGTAAATTTGGCAAGTTTGTTTTGAAAATTTTCCTTGCGTTTAAAATAAAAACGGCACCGTTGATTTTATAAAACTCCCAGAAATGTTTATCAATATCTGATAAGTAAATTTGGCAAGTTTCATCAATTTCTAAGAGCCAGTTTTGAATTATTCGACTTTTTCGATTTTTGCACGGTATACATTTTTGAAAACTTTCCTTGAGTTTAAAATAAAAACGGCTCCGTTGATTTTCATAAAACTCCACAGGAATGTTTATCAATGTCTGATAAATAAATTTGGCAAGTTTCATCAATTTCTAAGTGCCAGTTTTTGAATTATTCGACTTTTCGATTTTTGCACGGTATACATTTTGAAAACTTTCCTTGCGTTTAAAATAAAAACGGCTCCGTTGATTTTCATAAAACTCCACAGGAATGTTTATCAATGTCTGATAAGTAAATTTGGCAAGTTTCATCAATTTCTAAGTGCCAGTTTTTGAATTATTCGACTTTTTCGATTTTGATTTTTGAAAACTTTCCTTGTGTTTAAAATGAAAACGGCTCCGTTGATTTTTATAAAACTCCGCAGGAATGTTTATCAATGTCTGATAAGTAAATTTGGAAAGTTTTATCAATTTCTAAGTGCCAGTTTTTGAATTATTCGACTTTTCAATTTTTTGCACGGTATACATTTTGAAAACTTTCCTTGCGTTTAAAATAAAAACGGCTCCGTTGATTTTCATCAAACTCCACAGGAATGTTTATCAATGTCTGATAAGTAAATTTGGAAAGTTTTATCAATTTCTAAGTGCCAGTTTTTGAATTATTAGACTTTTTCAATTTTTTGCACGGTATACATTTTTGAAAACTTTCCTTGCGTTTAAAATAAAACGGCTCCGTTGATTTTCATCAGACTCCACAGGAATGTTTATCAATGTCTGATGAGTAAATTTGGCAAGTTTCATCAATTTCTAAGTGCCAGTTTTTGAATTATTCGACTTTTCGATTTTTGCACGGTATACTTTTTTGAAAACTTTCCTTGAGTTTAAAATAAAACGGCTCCTTTGATTTTCATAAAACTCCGCAGGAATGTTTATCAATGTCTGATAAGTAAATTTGGCAAGTTTCATCAATTTCTAAGAGCCAGTTTTTGAATTATTCGACTTTTTCGATTTTTGCACGGTATACATTTTTGAAAATTTTCCTTGCGTTTAAAATAAAAACGGCTCCGTTGATTTTTATAAAACTCCCAGGAATGTTTATCAATATCTGATAAGTAAATTTGGCAAGTTTCATCAATTTCTAAGTGCCAGTTTTTGAATTATTCGACTTTTCGATTTTTGCACGGTATACATTTTTGAAAACTTTCCTTGCGTTTAAAATAAAAACGGCTCCGTTGATTTTCATAAAACTCCACAGGAATGTTTATCAATGTCTGATAAGTAAATTTGGCAAGTTTCATCAATTTCTAAGTGCCAGTTTTTGAATTATTCGACTTTTTCGATTTTTTGATTTTTGAAAACTTTCCTTGTGTTTAAAATGAAAACGGCTCCGTTGATTTTATAAAACTCCGCAGGAATGTTTATCAATGTCTGATAAGTAAATTTGGAAAGTTTTATCAATTTCTAAGCGCCAGTTTTTGAATTATTCGACTTTTCGATTTTTTGCACGTATACATTTTTGAAAACTTTCCTTGCGTTTAAAATAAAAACGGCTCCGTTGATTTTCATAAAACTCCACAGGAATGTTTATCAAGATCTGATAAAGTAAATTTGGCAAGTTTCATCAATTTCTAAGTGCCAGTTTTGAATTATTCGACTTTATCGATTTTTGATTTTTGAAAACTTTCCTTGTGTTTAAAATGAAAACGGCTCCGTTGATTTTTATAAAACTCCGCAGGAATGTTTATCAATGTCTGATAAGTAAATTTGGAAAGTTTTATCAATTTCTAAGCGCCAGTTTTTGAATTATTCGACTTTTTCGATTTTTTGCACGGTATACATTTTTGAAAATTTTCCTTGCGTTTAAAATAAAAACGGCTCCGTTGATTTTTATAAAACTCCCAGGAATGTTTATCAATATCTGATAAGTAAATTTGGCAAGTTTCATCAATTTCTAAGTGCCAGTTTTTGAATTATTCGACTTTTCGATTTTTTGCACGGTATACATTTTTGAAAACTTTCCTTGTGTTTAAAATGAAAACGGCTCCGTTGATTTTTATAAAACTCCCCAGGAATGTTTATCAATATGTGATAAGTAAATTTGGCAAGTTTCATCAATTTCTAAGTGCCAGTTTTGAATTATTCGACTTTTTTCGATTTTTTGCACGGTATACATTTTGAAAACTTTCCTTGCGTTTAAAATAAAAACGGCTCCGTTGATTTTCATAAAACTCCACAGGAATGTTCATCAATGTCTCATAAGTAAATTTGGCAAGTTTCATCAATTTCTAAGAGCCAGTTTTTGAATTATTCGACTTTTCGATTTTTTGCACGGTATACATTTTTTGAAAACTTTCCTTGCGTTTAAAATAAAAACGGCTCCGTTGATTTTCATAAAACTCCATAGGAATGTTCTTCAATGTCTGATAAGTAAATTTGGCAAGTTTCATCAATTTCTAAGTGCCAGTTTTTGAATTATTCGACTTTTTCGATTTTGATTTTGAAAACTTTCCTTGTGTTTAAAATGAAAACGGCTCCGTTGATTTTTATAAAACTCCGCAGGAATGTTTATCAATGTCTAATAAGTAAATTTGGAAAGTTTTATCAATTTCTAAGTGCCAGTTTTGAATTATTCGACTTTTTCAATTTTTTGCACGGTATACATTTTTGAAAACTTTCCTTGCATTTAAAATAAAAACGGCTCCGTTGATTTTCATAAAACTCCACAGGAATGTTTATCAATGTCTGATAATTATAAGGTAAAAAACGGCAAAAAATGCCACGATCTGTGCAAAAATTATTTACAAAGGTTTTATTGTTGGAATGTGTTCTAATAGGTCCCATGAAGGTCTCCAAAGAGTGTTAAGGTGCTATCTTGAAGGGAAAAGTCAGGAGGGCCACGCCCTTTTTCGACCGTGGGAAATTTCGAGGGAAAAATGAAAATTCAGTTTTAATATGATATATGACATGGGTACCCTAAACCTATATTTTTTTTTGGGACGGGAATCGATTCCAAACACTTTCAAAAGTCGTATCTACCTTCCTTGACCCAAAACCGGCCACGCCCATTTTTACATAAGGCATTTTGAGGTCTAAAGCTATTATTCAGATTAATGCGATATATGGCATGTAGGTACTCTAAACCCATGTTTTTGGGACGAGAAATCGATTCCGCACATTATCAAAGTCGTATCTACCTTCTTTGCCCCAAAACCGGCCACGCCCACTTTTGCGTATGGGATTTTTGACCGCCACAAGGTATTTTTCAGTGAAGTGCGATGTATGGCATGTAGGTACTCTAAACCTATGTTTTTGGGACGAAAATCGATTCCACGCATTATAAAAGTCGTATCTACCTTCCTTGACTCAAAACCGGCCACGCCCATTTTTGCGCAAGACATTTTGAGGTCTAAAAGCTATTTTTCAGATTAATGCGATATATGGCATGTAGGTACTCTAAACCCATGTTTTTTGGGACGAGAAATCGATTCCGCACATTATCAAAGTCGTATCTACCTTCTTTGCCCCAAAACCGGCCACGCCCACTTTTGCGTATGGGATTTTTTGACCGCCACAAAGGTATTTTTCAGTGAAGTGCGATGTATGGCATGTAGGTACTCTAAACCCATGTTTTTTGGGACGAGAAATAGATTCCACGCATTATAAAAGTCGTATCTACCTTCCTTGACTCAAAACCGGCCACGTCCATTTTTGCGCAAGACATTTTGAGGTCTAAAAGCTTTTTTTCAGATTAATGCGATATATGGCATGTAGGTACTCATTATAAAAGTCGTCTCGACCTTCCTTGACCCAATATCAGCCACGCCCACTTTTTGCGTATGGGATTTTTGCCCACCATAAAGTTATTTTTCAGTTAAATACGATATTTAGGATGTAGGTACCCTAACCCATGTGTTTGAACAAAGAAATAGAATCGATTCCACACATTATCAAAGTCGTACTGAACTTCCTTGATCCGTTTGTGGCCACGGCTACTTTTTTGTGCAGAGTATTTTTGACGTGTCTAAAATATATTGCTCAGTCACATAAGATATAAGGCATGTTGGTACTCTAAACATGTTATTATCACAATTGATTATTGATTTTTTGAGTATCTGGTCAAACTAGCTGCAGTAGTTTAGGTTAGTCATTCGAGGTATAACACTTTTTGATGTTCTTCCCACATAAAAGTACATTGGTCTACTATGGTCGTCCTCTACTGGTGATAGACAAAATTCTGGAAACAAAAACCAGCCCCGAAATCAAGGAGGCGCGGCAGTCAACTAATGTCTAACCTATGAAAACGGGTGATGTATCCCTATTCCTCCCAGCACACTACAAGGAATGAAATTTATTGAGGTGTTTTTCTGCTCCTGCCCGACCAGTTCCTTTCCGACTGCTACTGTTATAACTTCATAACTTTCTCCACTTCTCTGTTTGTTGTGTGCTCTGCTAGATCGAGGCTCTGCTGTTATTGAGGTGAAGTGTTTATCAATCCTCACTCACTGGCTTTGAATTTTTCTCTCTGTCTTTCACTGGGGTCGATAAATTCATTAAAATGTCAGACATTCACTCCTCCTTTCCATCCTGGATAGAAAGGATAAAATATGGACATCCATTATGTTAATATCAATTCAATACCCAGCTGCCCTTCAAGATTTCTATGGCAGTGTATTTGTCTGAATACTTCCTTGTCAGCTATCCCTGTAGGCATCCAACTTGATCCCCATTCTTCACGACATGCCCAACCTTAAAACCTAACCTCTTGTTTTCTGCTCGGCCATTCTGTTACCATGGCTTGGAAATCTTTCCATGGTAAGATGGTAGAGATTGGATGTATCTCTACAATTTATCCTGGATTTAGAGTACATACCTAAATGGGTGACTTATCACTTTTGGTCGCTGGGAAAGGAAACATGAGTTTCGCTTGCTTACGTTAGGTGATCAAACATTTATCTGGTAAAATCACTTTCTTGGAATAGAGCCAAATTCGGGTGGGTTCAGTGTTTGCTGGTTCTGCTGCACAACCAATACTCCTAGGCAAACTGCTCAACCTTTGGCTTTATCCCCTGGAGAAGAACCTCCACCCTTGCACACCATGTCCTGTCTATCCCCACATGTATGCATTATGTATGTGTGCACCTTGGTAGGTGCTGGATGCCGTGGCAAGACCCTTCACAAGCGACTGAGGGGTGGCGACCATTAGGCGAAAGCAAGTGCAAATCCAAAAGCCTGTGCAGCAGAGGACAGATAGCTTAGAGACATAGCGGTTGTATATCAATATCGACCATTGGGCAATAGACCCCAATGACCACAGATAAGAGGATTATCTGCCAATAAATACATAAAAAAGTTGGCGTGGCTGGTATTGGGTCAAGGAAGGTCGACACGACTTTGATAATGTGCGGAATCAGTTTCTCGTCCCAAAAACATGGGTTTAGAGTACCTACATGCCATATATCGCATTAATCTGAAAAATAGCTTTTCTACCTCAAAAATGACTTGCACAAAAATGGGCGTGGCCGGTTTTGAGTCAAGGAAGGTAGATACGACTTTTATAATACGTGGAATCGATTTCTCGTCCCAAAAAACATGGGTTAAGAGTACCTACATGCCATACATCGAACTTCACTGAAAAATACCTTAGTGGCAGTCAAAGAATACCATACGCAAAAAGAGGACGTGGCCGGTTTTGGGGCAAAGAAGGTAGATACGACTTTGATAATGTGCGGAATCGATTTCTCGTCCCAAAAAACATGGGTTTAGAGTACCTACATGCCATATATCGCATAAATCTGAAAAATAGCTTTTAGACCTCAAAAATGCCTTGCGCAAAAATGGGCGTGGTCGGTTTTGGGTCAAGGAAGATAGATACGACTTTCAAAGTGTTTGGAATCGATTCCCCGTCCCAAAAAACATTGGTTTAGGGTACCCACATGCCATATATCATATTAAAACTGAATTTTCATTTTTCTCTCATAATTTCCTACGGTCGAAAAAGGGCGTGGCCCTCCTGACTTTTCCCTTCAAGGTAGCACCTTAACACTCTTTGGAGACCTTCATGGGACCCATTAGAAGACATTCCAACAATAAAACCTTTGTAAATAATTTTTGCACAGATGGTTTCATTTTTTCTCTTATAATAAGTAAATTTGGCAAGTTTCATCAATTTCTAAGTGCCAGTTTTTGAATTATTCGACTTTTTCGATTTTTGATTTTTTGAAAACTTTCCTTGTGTTTAAAATGAAAACGGCACCGTTGATTTCTATAAAACTCCTCAGGGATGTTTCTCTATGTCTAATAAGTAAATTTGGCAAGTTTCATCAATTTCTAAGTGCCAGTTTTTGAATTATTCGACTTTTTCGTTTTTTTGCACGGCCGTGCAAAACGTGCAAGAAAGTCCAACTCTGCGTCAGTCTTTAGACTTTCTCCTTCCTAGGATCACACTATCACAGTGATTCTAGGAAGGAGAAACACTTTAGATTGCTGATTGTCTGCTAAAGATTCAAGAGTGATCCGATCACTCTTCAATCGATTGCAAAGTTTGATGAAATTATGACGAAGGAATTCGGAGATATGACCGTTGTACCAAATCGACCTCGGTAAAATCAAAACAAATCCTTCAGTTTGACTGTTAAAAAACACGTTTTACGTTTTTTCCTCCAAAAGATCACTCTCGAGTAGATTGGAAAGTTTCATGAAATTGTGTAGAATGAATTCAGTCTATGCACGTTGTACCAAATCGACTTTGGTAAAATCAAAATTAATCCTTGTGTTTCAGTGTTTGACTGCATCGAAAAAATTAGCACATAGACATTCGATTTTTTGACGTTTTACCCTTCCCAGGATCACACTCGAATAGATACAAAAGTTTCAAGAAATTATGACGAAAGAATTCGGATATATGACCGTTGTACCAAATCGATCTTGGTAAAATCAAAATAAATCCTTGTGTTCGGGTGTAGCGAAAAAATTAGCATATATAATTTTGATTTTCTTATATTTCTCCTTTGTAGGATCATACTCGAATAGAATGGAAGGTTTCATGAAATTATGACAAAGGAATTTGGAGATATGATCGTTGCACCCAAGATAATGCATGTGGAACAGTTGGTACACTCAGATCCGGCTTTTAGATTCTCCACCCCCAAAGGCAAAACTACCATAAATATGATATTCATAATAATCAGAATATCCCAATCAGCCAACCATGAACCATACTGAATATGCGGAAACCAGAACGGAACTCAACTCGAGAATACCAGCAAAATTATCCTCATACGATCATTCAACGGAGTTATCACCGAATTTCAGCTCATTTCGCAATAGCGGGGGTTTTCAGGAAAGTTATCGAATTTCAGAAGAATTCCTCGACCGAATCGAAATTTCTAATTGGAATTATCTTGGATAGTGACAGACACAGATATACCTAGTGATAGAGACAGAGTCCAGAGATAGTGACGGAGACAGAGATAGTGACGGAGACGGAGACAGAGATAGTGACAGAGACAGAGATAGTGACGGAGACAGAGATAGTGACGGAGACAGAGATAGTGACGGAGACAGAGATAGTGAAGTAGACAGAGATAGTGACGGAGACAGAGATAGGGATGTAGACAGAGATAGTGACGGAGACAGAGATAGTGACAGAGACAGTGATAGTGAAAGAGACAGAGATAGTGACGGAGACAGAGATAGTGACGGAGTCAGAGATAGTGACGGAGACAGAGATAGTGACGGAGACAGAGATAGTGACGGAGTCAGAGATAGTGACGGAGACAGAGATAGTGACGGAGACAGAGAAGCATGTCACATTATACAATACAAGACATTACTGGACTTGTAGTGGACTTGTTGTTCCGCTGATGAGGCGTCAGATTACATACCTACATTCTTTGCACGGAAATGAGTGTATGTATACGCGGTGCAATGATTTTATTCTTTCACAAGATAGTACTATAGTAAATTGAGCGATCCGTCTAGGCCAGTATGACGCCAGTATTGCGCCAGTATCACGCCAGTAGGTAATAGATTGTCTTCTATTATTCTAGAAAACCAATGAGTAAAACCACGTGGTTTCAGCTAAACAGGATTCAGTTAAATAAAGACCGTTCCTTGCAGTTTCAGTGGCAGCAATATCAGTGAGGCTGGCACCAACAACTCAACTTAAAAACCATTTTGAATCTCTATTTTCTGGATATTTATTTTGGTAAAGAGTGATTAGATAACGAATGGGAGTGTCTCAGAACAATAGGAAACAAAATATTTAGATAATTCTCAGACCATTTGGATTTTAAAAACTACCCTGCTCAACTACTTTATAGCATGAAATTTGGGTTTCACTACGAATTTCACCGCCCGTCTTATCAATTACTAAGGCGACAGGCCCAGTGACAGAACACTGCTGATCTGCCACGCTCAGCGTGGCGACAAGTCGGCCTTCTCCAGACGTGATTTTGGCGAAAAATTAACGATAATCATAATCACAATATAATAGCTTTGGACGCAAAAGGGTGATTCAACATTCATGACATTGGCAATTTCAACAAATTTCGTCGTTGCTTAAATACACCATTACGAACGGCACGTTATCATAGCTTCATAACGTAGGCACGGCCTTGGAATCGATATTGGTCAGAAAATGTCGTTATAGCTCCCGCAATGACTTATGAGAATGAAGACGTGATTTCAGATGATGGCCCGTATGCAATGTAAGTCACTAGCTAGTAGTTACTAGGTAGTGACTAGGTAGTGACTCACTAGCTAGTAGTTACTAGGTAGTGACTAGGTAGTGACTAGGTGGTGACTACTAGGTACTAGGTAGGACAGGTTTAATTTTCACTTAATTTTGTTAGTTAAAATTAGTTTCAAGTGTTAACTATGTACCTACAAACGAATGTATGATGTTTATTGTATAACATACGTTTATCAATGGATGTGTTTGACATGTATTTCAAAATATTATATATATGCAACTTAGCTAATAAATACATACAAATATCGCGGGCTGATTCAAATTTACGAAGTGTCGTAAGTTGAGTGGTGGTCACATCGCAGAAATAGGTTATGACGTAGGCATAGTAAAATAACACTAAGTGATACCCTGGAAGTGTACATAGCATATTATAGATAATATGGAAAGATATAATGACACACGAAATGACACACAGCACATAAGAAGATGCATTATGATAATATACACGTCATATTGTTAAGTAACAGTTTTGCTAAGTGTAACATTGTCACGTGAAGTCGTTTGAAATGTTCTCCTGTAACACTTTATACAATATACATCTATCACATTACATTGCACTAACATGGCTGTGTACATGTGTGATGCCCCCACTATGGCTTAGAATGGTAAAATTATGACACAAACTGACAATTTAAACTCCAACCGTGAAAAATACGCGGTTCAACGTCATCAACTTCCTACATAGCGCTATGATAATGATGACATATTACCATAATTCAGTCTGGACGCGTATTATCGCACGTGTGGAATGGTACTATGGTTCCCGGCGTATGAGAAAAGATAAGATTCATCAGAACTGCGAGCAAACCTTTCAGGTTTCATAACGAAGTGACAGTACTGCTGTGATACCCAGATGGCTCCGTATTAACTACTGAGGCTACCTAGGTATATGATAGATAGGCATTCCCCCTCCCCCCCCCCTTTTCAAAAGTGCAATAGTGCAATACAAGTTGAATAGTGCAATGAGTTGAATCACAAAGAATAACACTTTTCTACCCAGGATCTAAATTTTATTTTTCAAGCAAAATACTCAAAGAAAGATAGAAAGTAAAACAAGACGAGTTATTCTGTATTACAGTTTAGCTCTATAAAGTAGGTATAAGCTCTCAGAAATCACCCTGTAGTTTTTGTAGTAGCTATTGCGCTGTCTTCAGGTCGGCGCGGGTTCTGATTCGAATGGTTAGTGGGGATTTCACCTTCTAACCCCGTGTCGGCTATACTGTTATCTTTAAAAACTGACTCTAGGCCATACAATATTATGAACAAATTATTACGGGAAGTTTGGTTTTTAGAATTTTTACAATTGGTCGCACATGTCTCAAGTGTAATTTGAATCTCGGTATTTGCTAAGATACACAACGGGAGGCTATTAAATTGCAGGATTCTTTTCAAATTGTACATTTATTGGAAGCAATCAGCTTAGTACTCAAGAAGTAGCTACTGAGGCTTCATTCAAAAGGGCATCCACTGAGATTATATACAGTGTATAATATCTCATTATACCTATCAGTGGATTGAGTTCATTTCACCACTTCCAAAAGAGGGTGATATTGCTGGAAAATCAAGAGGCCCTCATCAACTAGTTAGCTATAAAAGGACCCTCATTAACAGGCCCTCATCAAGTAAAGCTATATAAGTATGTACGGGTCAGGCCATCAACTGGCCCTCATAAACAGGCACTCATCAACGAAAGCTATAAACGGGCCCTCATAAACAGGCCTTCATCAACTAAAGCTATAATGGGCTCTCCTTAACAGGTCCTCATCAAGTAAAGCTATATACGGGTCCTCTTTAACGGCTTATTCCAGCGGAAATTCCCGGAAGGAGTGCTGACACACCGTAAATCACAATATGACGTAACCTCAGACTGGTGAATTCCAAGTATGGCAGTGTAATATAACAGCTCCATATAATGCTATTTTACTCATGTTGACACGTATCCGGACAAGAAGTTAATACGGCAATTCAAGCTCAGACAAGTAGCACGCGTTGAAGTAGTAAAGTACATATTCTCATATTATTATTAAATAGGTGTACAGTAATTGGTGATTTCAACTTCTGAAACAAATCACAGTAGCAGGGGAAATCTTAAGGCGGGATGGTCCCCATTTCCAATGAATGGCACACACTCATTGGGACTGGGCAGCTGACACAAAGTGACCTATTTCCAGGAGTAAAACCGCCATTCACAGTGGTGATATTATGACTGTTACAGAAACTGGCCCAGTTTCTGTAACAGTCATAACTGGGTTTGCTGTTCTGCGATGACAATCAAATAGTTCTCCACTTCTCCAGCAAGTAATCATATGCAATGGGAAATGGCAATGTAGACACAGCAGAGATCACAATGACATGCCATGAGCAGTAATTCATATCACTAATATCCGATACGTAGCCGCAAATAATGCTTGCATTATCACATCTCGTTACTCTTGCTACAAAACGTGGAAGAAGTGCAATTCAGTAAGTGTTTTTGTGTAACAGAATACTTGATTATTTTCTATAATGATATGTGCTTTACCTGGTGAATTCAGTGCAACTAGGTCAGGTACTTGCTGTACAGTATGCTACTATTTAATCAGGAAATATCTTATTATAGCCAGGAGTTGGCCACGTTCATGTCTTTGACGTTTAAAGAAGCTAAAACTCACACGTCTTGGACTCGGAGTATCTGGGTATTGAGTTCCTGCACCTCTTCGAAGCTCCTCTTGTCAGATATTGAGAAGATGAGGAGGAAGCCGTCTCCTGCCCTGATGTACTGCTCCCGCATTGCACTGAACTCCTGGAGGCGAACTTTATGTTAAACAGGCAGTAAAACACACATGATCTCTAGTATCCTACAGTTAATTTGTGAGCCATTGCACAATACACAGTCTTTAAAGATCGGTCACTAAGCAAAGTGCAAAAACAAAAATTAAATGGAATGACATTTGGAATTTTGCATCATAGCATAGGTAATTTGTAATCATAAAATCATGCTATGAAAATGAAAAGTTATTTCCTTACATTTGATTTACAAATGAAAATAAATAAGGGAATAGAGTTTCATATTAAGGTAATATTTCCTCACTTCTTGTCCTGCTGTGTCGAGAACTGAAAAATACCATCATTTAAAAATACAACTTTGCATTCAAATTAGTTTCAACAAGCACGATAATACGATATTTTTCAGGAGTCAACATGTTGGCACTTTACAGTACTCTCGATATGCTGCAAATATCTACTGCACTTACAACTTTACCAATTGAATCATCTCACATCAAAGTATCTTTAAACTACTCAACTATCTAATACCTTCTAAAAAAGCAAAAAGCATGATAAATAAGAAATAGTAATTCTAAATAGCTACATATAGGATTCTCTTTGCAAGATGAAAAATACCTAATTTAGTAATGACACAATATTTAAAATTTTGTTCATCTAAAGTATATAATATAAATGTACCTACAGATTTCATATCATATTAAGTTTATTAGCTATGAATTTTTAATGTCCGTGAAACTAAAGTCCATGACAATTATGTCCAATAAGGTATTCTGTCCTAAGGTATTGTACATGACATAAGTTGAAAGTCTAATTCGAATTAGAATTTCTGAAAACTTACTGTCGAGCAAAGCAACTTGTTCATCAACTTTAGTCTGTTTTCGATAACTGAAAAATTTGGCATTTGGTACAATGTTACCTATGTATGAAAGTCATTCCATGCTTAGACATTTTTAAATACTACTGCCTGAGAAATATTCAGCCATTCAACTATTCAACTGATCATTTCAAATTCAATTCATATAAGGTCCATCAAGATATCAGTTCTGAAATTCATCTATGAGTTCTATAATCATTAATTACATCTCCAGTTATAAATAACTCCAGTAATAAAAAGCTATTTTAAAAAAAATATTGTGAATCTAAGTATTCTTCAAAGTCAGACATTGTGCTACAATTCACCCAATTCTTTCAAATGCCAGATCAAAATAGTGTGTTTTAGTTGCTTTTTAGATTTTCCTATATCAGATAATCAGATAAGCTCCTGGCATTGTAGAGAAGAATGTTCCATATTCTAGGTGCTGCATGTTTGAGGAAACCTTCTGTGTTGGGGACTTTTAGAATGAAGAAGCCATCATAAAATATATAATATCACACTTAGATAGAATATCATTGCAAGGTAACAGTCCCTTGACCAACTCTCAGCAGCAGTCCATGGTAATAAACAGAGGACCATGGTGCCAGCCAAGGGCTGAAATGCGAATGCATATGTGAGCAGACCCCTTGTTTGACAGAGGCGTTGATAGAGGGACGTGGATTTTCTCTGTGCACCTCAACTTTCTATATTAATTCCGTGAAAAGCACACAATTTTGCACGTCTTTATCAAGGCCTTTTTAAAACATTTGGGTAAACACCCCGAAAGCTGAGGTAGGTATTGGACTGAAGATGCCTGCACACCACTCATCTTGGTGTGACTCATTAAGATCCTACTGCTCTCCACATTGCATTACCTAAAGGAATCATGTTGGTGTTCAAGTATGGAGTTGGAGAAAAGTCTTGCAGATTGATGTCTTGAAGAAAGATTTCTTTTTAATTCAAATATATTTGGGTAATCTGTACATATATGGGTAATTGGGACATGTGCTATAGAGCACCTTTCTGGCCAAGCTTTGAAGGCCCAAGGAAAACATTTCCTTGGATTTCAAAAAGACAAAATAGAATTTTCCAAAATTCAATCCAAAAGTGATTTTGGTTGTACTACCAAGCAAAGCAGCAGTTAAATTGCAGGACCATATTTTGGTAGTTATTACCAGTGCAAGGTATGTAATAACTGATATTTACTAGAATAGTTCCGCAGAGAAGAATATTATCCTTCAAATTCTTCATCAGTTGAAATTTGCAAATAAACAGAGCAACAAACCACAAACCTGTCTTCAATTGTTGGGTCATAGTCTTCAACAAAATGGCGCTGTATGAACTGAATTGTTAGAGCACTCTTGCCAACTCCCCCACCTCCAAGGAGCACCAGCTTGTGGGACTCTATTTCTGTCATGAATTTGCTCAATAACTACATTCTATACTACTGTTTTAGTTATTTTAGGGATCGTTCACATATCACGTAATCACCAAAGGGGAGGGGGGTGATTCCGAATGATTACGTAACATGTTATTGTAACAAATGCAACTACTGTAAACTTGATTACGAGGGGGAGGGGGTTAAAATCGGCCAAAAATTGATTATGTGAACGATCCCTTATTGCATCAAGTGACAGGCAAATAAATACTGTATAATTCATCATGTATAATTCATCATAATACTCTGAGACATATGCAGTGTTCCTATAAGAACAGGGATAAAACATCCTTGATGTGATATTCCAAGTGGTTTAGAGGTTCTGATACTCCTGAGGTGATTCTTACTAGGAAATTCTATTATTTGGATGCCCATATTATATGAACCCCACATATGCCAGCTGTGGTGGTTCAGATGAAGCTATCTCTGTCTGTCCAATGCCAACAGGACAGAATAAAATAAAATAAATTATTTTGATGAATACATCAACACTGTTCAACCTTCCACTTTTTACTGGATCTCGCAGCCTCTAATAACTAACATAATTGAAATTTAAAGAACAGCGAATGATCAAAAAGATTAAAAAGGATTGTTGAACAGAACAACGACTTAAACAAATCCAATTTTGAATTTAGGTTTTAAGGAAATTTATAAACAGACTCCTGGCGTTTTATCTAATGGAATGAGTCTCCCAGCAGTATAACTTTTGAGATGGTCCGATGGACAAATTATCAGGACAACTTCTTTGCTAACAATTGTTGCACATAACTCATCAAGTTTCTTTTTGAAAAGATTTCAGCTAAACATGTATACGTACGCGTACCCCGGCCAGTTGTTTGTGCACAAACACCTTGCCAGGCGTTGCCTGGCCCCCTCGCGCGCGCGAAGCGCGCGCGCCCCGACTGGCCGACTCGCAGAAAAAAATATGGGGCAGGCAACGTCCGGCAACAAACACCTATACCGGCTTAGGAAACTAAAGGTGCATAACCATCAATATATCAAAATTTCACAAATAGCACAATTATAATTTGATTTGCTTGACCTTCCCCTAACCATGCCAGGGGTGTCGATGCGATAGACGATACGTTCCTAAGCCCGCATAGGTGTGTGTACGCGCCGCGCGCTTCCCTACGGGACACACGCTGGGGAAGCGCGCCGCGCCGCCGCGCGAGCCACACAGGGATATACGTGTTTAGCAAGACGATACGACACTCCCTGCGCGTAACCAGGGCCCTGGTTAGGGCCATGCTTGACCCTGTCGCGCAATGGCGATCGCCACAATTCGTTAAA
This sequence comes from Beroe forskalii, assembly GCA_011033025.1. NCBI lineage: Eukaryota > Metazoa > Ctenophora > Nuda > Beroida > Beroidae > Beroe > Beroe forskalii. The sequence continues at coordinate 62,601 of WFMF01000256.1, forward strand.
CAAAATTTGATATAAATAACTGACGTCTGACATGACTTGCCCTAACCAGTAACCAGGACCCTGGTTACGCGCACGGAGTGCGCGGCGCGGCAAGCGACGCCCCTGGTTAGGGGAAGACATGACAACGACCTTTTCAGTTTTCATGCCTTCATGGTGTTTGTCATCATTTTTGTCTAGCCCTAGCCAGCGCCCTGTCCTGCGCGCGCCTTCAGGTAGGTCTCCCATATAAACGGGAGCCTTCATTATCTATGACAATGACGTCACTCAGAAAATATAATTAAGCGCATCTAGCGCTTTAAGCAGTTAGGTTAAAGTAATCCTCAATCAAAAATACACTTCACTATTTTTCATCGCGCGTTCCATTGCTTTTGCGCGTTCCCGATGCATTGCGCTCCCAAACCAATTAATATACGCGCGCAAAATCGATTTCAAGTCATGAAATGCTTAGTTACGCCGCGCGCTGTCTTTTGTGAAGAACTTCTACGTAAAAGTGATATTTAATTTCGCGTTGGATAAAACGAAATTCATTTATAAATCGAATCACTGTGCAGAAGCCGGACATTTCCATTTGCTGCTTGTTGTATCGTGGTGACTTTTTATGAATGAACATTGAATGCAATAATTTTTGGTGCCACTCTTGACAGGGAAACTCATTCCCTTCGACTTTATGTTACGTAGCGTTTAATGGTTCGCATGAATCGTCGTATTATGATCATGATCAACCGTCTCCGGCAACTTTCATAATTTAGTAATTCGACCTGAAAGTGAACATATCTCATTCAAGCAATTTGAACTGAACGAATGAACGATCCTGGGTCCTTGCAATTTGCATGTAAGAACGAATAAAATTTAAAAGGACTGCCGTCAAATTAACTATGGCTGTTTTCGAGTTACTACTCAGTCCGACTCAAAAATATTGACTGAAGGGAACATTTTGGTAGGTCTAGGACACAATTTAACGGTAACATTTATCCCTATTATCAGCAATTACTTTTTGGCGTAATTTTGAATGTGGAAGGGTGATGTGACGGATTTTTCGTATTTTTTTGTTAATGTAATGTATCATGTGATTTGTAATGTCTTTTATTTTTCTGCAACAATTTCTACAGCATTGTTTTGTGACAACGAAATTAATTTTATCTTAGATTTTTACTGCTACACATGTCATTTTTCTCAGAATTTAAGTGGCAGTCAGTTGGTGGTAGATTTGTTTCGAAAAATCTCGATTGAAATTTCACTTAATTTCATTTTCTACAATTATTTGATTTTGACTCTTTTAGTGGAGATGTTGGAAAGATGAATCGAAGCAGAGATAGAAGATCCTTGATGAAAATGGAAAACTGTTTCTTCTCATCGTTCCTTGCATCTGTGGCGTAGTGCAGAATATTCCCTATGTGGCGTCCTATCATTCCTCTGTCCTTTTCAAATTTCACTTGTAAGTTAACCGCTTGGTTCCTTTGCCTATGACTTACCAAATGACCAATGTGTGAAGATATGTCAGAGCTCTACGATAATGGTGATTACATGGTGGTACAATCGGATCCCCTTGGAATAAAAGTAAAAGATCCCCTGCTATCGCTCATTGATTTTTGTACGACGCCCCATGCAAGTCAAAGCTTCAGCCTTACCAACTTTTTGGAGGTTAATGAAAGAGAGAAACCTCTGCCAACTTCCCCTGATTCAAGCCCTCAACCCCCATGCATTGTCTCCATAGGGAAAATTGGGCCCGGGGTTTCCAAAAATGAAAAGGTTTGCCCCTTCAAGAAGAGTATTTAAGACCCTTTTAATAAGCGTATATTAGCGCATTCCCAGCCATGCTCTAAGCGTATATTATTGCACTCGGCTACGCCGAATGCAATAATTTCTATAATACCACTCCAGAGCAGATAACCAAAGTGCAATAACAGGGCATATTGCACTGGTCGTGGTATTATACACTAATCTAACTCAGTAACTCCCCAGAAGTGATATTGTTGCATTGGCTGACTCTCAGCACATTAGTGTACTAACCAACACTCGGCTTCACCTCGTGATTAGTACACTAATTGGCACTCGGCTTCGCCTCGTGCAATAAGTGCAACAATACCACAATGCGTCGTTAGATTAGCGTATATTAGCGCATTCCTTGCCATGCTGTAAGTGTATATTAGCGCATTTCCAGCCATGCTCTAATAGCGTATAATATACGCTTAGAGCATGGCTGGGAATGCGCTAATAGAAATTATTGCACGAGGCGTAGCCGAGTGCAATAATTTGTATTGTCGCACGAGGAGCAGGCCGAGTGGGTGACACATTAAATTATTGCACGAGGCGAAGTCATAAATAATTTATTAGCGTCATGACCATTGCCATGCTCTTAGTGTATTAGCCAATGTGAGGAGTGCAATATTACTTATTATTGCACGCCTACAAGTACCCTCAAAATTGGCTAATATCTTTTCAGATATCAAAGGCATGGACGAGTCAGGACAGTACGAGGCAGCTATGTTCCTCTATTGCACTCTCAACGCAAACTGAGGAGGGATTCCGTGACATGCGCTGACTACTTATAAATCTTGGAATGAATTACACAAACACTCGCATCTGATCTTAAGATATGTTTTAAGGAATTGAAAAATGGCCTACTTTTGTCCTTGGATTTTCTATGTTTGAAGTTAAATATATTCTTACGTTAACTATTTTACAGTTTATTTGATTATCTAACACCGTCCTATTTTGTATTCTGGTTGAACCCAGTTGCTTTTACCATCAATTGAAAGTTTTATTCATGGACGAAGTGCTCCACTTATATTGAAGTTGAACGGGGGGAAGACTTCTCACCTCACGACACTTAACCTCACGACACTTGACCTCGTAAAAATTCACCTCTAGAAAGAGGTTAGGGTTAGGACTTAGGGTTAGAAGTTAAGGTGTTAGGTAAGGATATGGTCGGGGTCAGGACTGGGAGATTAAGCGCTGTGAAGTGAACATGAAACGTCGTGAGGTGAAAAGTCGGGCTCCTGCCTCACTTTGGCCATATAAATATACATTTGCTTCCATCTGTTGGTTATCAACATTTATAATATGTTTGCATGTGTGCAATGATAAAAATGCCAAAACTTTGTTTACTTAATTTGATGTTAGTCTAAAGTTTTCTATAAATTAAAAACTTAATTTCAGCCTGGTGATAGCATATTATGCTATGATGAAAAATTCGCTGCTACTTACATGTCGCGGTTACTTGTTCTGATTTCGGTCTATTATAATAGAGATGTCACACTCAGTCCAGTAGCATTGGTTATGAAAACCAGCCACAAATTAATGAATTCAACTCAAAGTTAAGAAGAACATCCGTTATATCTTATGGGGTACCCCTCACTTTGGAGGGGTTCTGAGGGGGTTGCCCCCTCCCCCGTTGGGGAAAGAGCGTGAGGCTGGCAAAGATAGAGATCAGGACCCTTTTCTTTAGACATTGTGTGAATAGGGAAAGCGTGCTTTAGCTGTTTCAGTAACTAGAAATTCGTTGCAAATGAACAACTGATGGAATACTATAAAATGTTACTTAACAATTACACAAGTGGTTTACACAATGACACTGAACGAGATCTAGTACCAACATATAGTAACTTAATTGCGTGTTTGAGTGCAATACAATAATGAAACTGAGAAAATCAACAAATCGCTATTAAGCTATAAGACGGTGTGTATATAAATACAACAAATCTGGGTTCTGTAATAAGCTGAAGTTCTATGAACCTAATTTGTATATCACCAAATCAGAACTGTGCCGAATAAAAGTGAATAGTGATGAATAATATAAATTAGTAAGTTAATAATTGGAATTGTGAAACTAGTAACAAAACCATCAAGTAGTATACGGACTACGGTGTCTTATAGCTTATTAATTTCAAACCATAGCTCCATAGAATGGGGTGATATCAAACACGATCTAGGAGTTATACAGGTGTCTACTGTTAGCCTAGACAAGTATTGGCTTGTACTCTTAATTTCTTATATGTCAGGAAATCAGAAATGTACAGATTCTGATAAGGAAATATTGGGACAAATACTGGTCGTATGAAAGTATACCAATGACCCCCTGCTGACCCCCTGCTGACCCCCTACTGACCCCCTGCTGACCCCCTACTGACCCCCTACTGACCCCCTGGTGAACCCCTACTGACCCTGGTGACCCCTGGTGAACCCTACTGACCCCCTACTGACCCCCCTGCTGACCTCCTATTGCCCCCCTGCTGGCCCCTACTGAACCCCTGGTGAACCCCTGGTGAACCCTACTGACCCCCTACTGACCGCTTCCTGATCATAATTCTAACATATATCATGAATGTTTTTTAAAGCATCTAAAATAGCACTCAGCCTTATAATGACGCTTTATTGGTCAATTGCCACTCGATCAAGGCACCCTAAACGCACGCTCAAAACATAAACGAGTCAGTTATATTTTTCATGTTCGTTATGTTATTCTGTTATTCAAGTCAGTCACGTTAGTCAAGTTATTCAAGTCATTCAAGTCAGTTCTGTCAGTCAGGTCGGTCAAGTTGGTCAAGTTAGTCAAGCCAAATTAGTCAAGCCACTCAAGTCAAGTTACTTTGATCAAGTCGCGTCAAGGTCAGTCATGTCAGTCATGTCAGTCATGTCAGTCATGTCAGTCATGTCAGTCATGTCAGTCATGTCAGTCATGGCAGTCATGTCAGTCATGTCAGGGCAGTCATGTCATGTCAGTCCGCTGGCGTCAGTCATGTCAGTCATGTCAGTCATGTCAGTCATGTCAGTCATGTCAGTCATGTCAGTCATGTCAGTCATGTCAGTCATGTCAGTCATGTCAGTCATGTCAGTCAAGTGAAGTTAGTTCGATTAAGTTATTCAAGTCAGCCAGGTCAGCCATACGGTAAAGTCAGACAAGTCAATCATATCGGTCATGACTGACATGACTGACATGACTGACATGACTGACATGACTGACATGACTGATATGACTGACATGACTGACATGACTGACATGACCCATGACGACATGACTGACATGACTGACATGACTGACATGACTGACATGACTGACATGACTGACATGACTGACATGACTGACACATGACTGACATGACTGACATGACTGACATGACTGACATGACTGACATGACTGACATGACTATATGACTGACATGACTGACACATGACTGACATGACTGACATGACTGACATGACATGACTTGATCAAAGTAACTTGACTTGAGTGGCTTGACTAATTTGGCTTGACTAACTTGACCAACTTGACCGACCTGACTGACAGAACTGAGTTGAATTACTTGAATAACTTGACTAACGTGACTGTCCTGACTTATTTGGCTGACTTGAATAACAGAATAACATAACGAACATGAAAATATAACTGACCTGTTTATGTTTTGAGTGTGTTTAGGGTGCCTGATCGAGTGGCAATTGACCAATAAAGCGTCATTATAAGGCTGAGTGCTATTTTTAAATGCTTTTAAAAACATTCAAGGATATATGTTAGAATTATGATCAGGAAGTGGTCAGTAGGGGTTCACCAGGGGGTCACCAGGGGGTCAGTAGGGGGTCACCAGGGGGTCAAAGGGGGGTCAGCAGGGGGGTCAGTAGGGGCTCACCAGGGTGTCACCAGGGGCTGTAGGGGGTCCAGGGGTCAGTAGGGGGCCAGTAGGGGTCAGTAGGGGGTCAGCAGGGGGTCAGTAGGGGGTCAGCAGGGGGTCATTGGTATACTTTCAGACCCAAATACTAAATAAGCAGTTTTATAGGTTGATCAAAATAAATAAAGTACTAATTAACGGATAATAAGAATCAAAGTTTACGATCCAATGCAACTATCCAAGGAGCAAAAAGGAAAAAGTTCATTTACTCATATAGAATAATATGATGCCCAAATATACACCCTTAAGAAGCTAGGAGAAGGTGAAATCCCCGCTCAATCCATCTTGGATGAGGTTGAACGGCACCTCTGAAATTGGGATATGCAGTTAACAAGGCCCATGATGAGTAATAAATAGGAACGCAGTGAATACAACGCGCTAAATGGACAAAACATCCACCGACGAAACGTCATGGGAAACATGTTTTTGCAAATGTTACCACTCAGTCGCGCAGAGAATAAAGGCGCGAACTGAGGTCGCGCGCGTCCTGCCATGCGCGCACGTACGTACGATCGATCGACGCGGCGCGAACATTTTGACCACAGTAAGTATATTTTGGGGTCGTTTGTACGGCAGTTTGTTTTAGCGCGTTCCGCAAAGTTGATTAAAAGTTGCGTCAGTCTTTAGATTTTCTCCTTCCTAGGATCACACTATCACAGTGATTCTAGGAAGGAGAAACACTTAAGATTGCTGATTGTCTGCTAAAGATTCAAGAGTGATCCGATCACTCTTCAATCGATTGCAAGTTTTGATGAAATGCTTATGACTTTGAAGGAATTCGGAGATATGACCGTTGTACCAAATCGACCTCAAAATCAAAACAAATCCTACAGTTTGACTGTTAAAAAACACGTTTTACGTTTTTTTCCTCCAAAGATCACTCTCGAGTAGATTGAAAGTTTCATGAAATTTTGTGTAGAATGAATTCAGTCTATGCACGTTGTACCAAATCGACTTTGGTAAAATCAAAATTAATCTTGTGTTTCAGTGTTTGACTGCATCGAAAAAATTAGCACATAGACATTCGATTTTTGACGTTTTACCCTTCCCAGGATCACACCTCGAATAGATACAAAAGTTTCAAAAGAAATTATGACGAAAGAATTCCGGATATATGACCGTTGTACCAAATCGACCTTGGTAAAATCAAAATAAACCTTTGTGTTCGGTGTATGAAAAATTAGCATATATAATTTGATTTTTCTTATATTTCTCCCCTTGTAGGATCATACTCGAATAGAATGGAAGGTTTCATGAAATTATGACAAAAGGAATTTGGAGATATGATCGTTGCACCCAAGATAATGCATGCGGAACAGTTTGGTACACTCAGATCCGGCTTTTAGATTCTCCACCCCCAAAGGCAAAACTACCATAAATATGATATTCATAATAATCAGAATATCCCAATCAGCCAACCATGAACCATACTGAATATGCAAAACCAGAACGGAACTCAACTCGAGAATACCAGCAACAATTATCCTCATACGATCATTCAACGGAGTTATCACCGAATTTCAGCTCATTTCGCAATAGCGGGGGTTTTCAGGAAAGTTATCGAATTTCAGAAGAATTCCTCGACCGAATCGAAATTTCTAAATTGGAATTATCTTGGATAGTGACAGACACAGATATACCCTAGTGATAGAGACAGAGTCCAGAGATAGTGACGATGGAGACAATAGGACGGAAGAGACAGTGATGTGCGAGAATGACGTGTCAGGGTAGGACCAGTCAGAGATAGTGAGAGACAGAGATATGACGGGAGAGATAAGGAGAAGGATATTTAAAACAGAGATAAAGGAAAGACAAATTTAGGGGAAAAATTGGGAGACAGAATGTGAAGAGAAAGAAGGGGGCCCGGGGAAGAATATGACGTAGTCAGAGATAGACGAGACAGAAAAAGAAAAACCCGGGCAAAGTTTAAACAAAGGGTTTGGGGGGAAAAAGGGAAGGGCGGGGAATTTTAAAGGGAAAAGAAATAGTGACGTAGTCAAAATAGTAGGAGACAGAATAGTGACGGGGACAGAGTAGTACAAAGGGATAGTGCACAGACAGAGATAGTGTCGGAGACAGAATGTAATGACAGAGATAGTGAAGTGGGGCAGAATTTGGGTGGAGACCAGGAGACAGGAAATTACTTATAAAAAAGCAATACTGGGGTTTGGGAAAAATTTTGTCCCTGATGAGGCGTCAGATTACACCTACATTCTTAGCACGGAAATGAGCAAGTGTATACGCGGTACGATTTTATTCTTTTACAAGATAGTACCAGTAAATTGAGCGATCCGTCTAGCCAGTATGACGCCAGTATTGCGCCAGTATCAATGCCAGTAATAGTTTGTCTTCTATTATTCTAGAAAACCAATGAGTAAGACCACGTGGTTTCAGCTAAACAGGATTCAGTTAAATAAAGACCGTTCCTTGCAGTTTCAGTGGCAGCAATATCAGTGAGGATGGCACCAACAACTCAACATAAGAACCATTTTGAATCTCTATTCTCTGGATATTTATTTTGGTAAAGAGTGATTAGATAACGAATGGGAGTGTCTCAGAACAATAGGAAACAAAATATTTAGATACTTCTCAGACCATTTGGATTTTAAAAACTACCCTGCTCAACTACTTTATAGCATGAAATTTGGAGATCACTACGAATTTCACCGCCCGTCTTATCAATTACTAAGGCGACAGGTTTAATTTTCACTTAATTTTGTTAGTTAAAATTAGTTTCAAGTGTTAACTATGTACAAACGAATGTATGATGTTTATTGTATAACATACGTTTATCAATGGATGTGTTTGACATGTATTTCAAAATAATATATGTATGCAACTTGACTAATAAATACATACAAATATCGCGGGCTGATTCAAATTTACGAAGTGTCGTAAGTTGAGTGGTGGTCACATCGCAGAAATAGGTTATGACGTAGGCATAGTAAAATAACACTAAGTGATACCCTGGAAGTGTACATAGCATATTATTATAGATAATATGGAAAGATATAATGACACACGAAATGACACAGCACATAAGAAGATGTATTATGATAATATACACGTGTCATATTGTTGGTAACAGTTTTGCTGGTGTAACATTGTCACGTGAAGTAGTTTGAAATGTTCTCCTGTAACAATGTAACACTTTATACAATATACATCTATCACATTACATTGCACTAACATGGCTGTGTACATGTGTGATGCCCCCACTATGGCTTAGAATGGTAAAATTATGACACAAACTGACAATTTAAACTCCATGAGTGAAAAATATGCGATTCAACGTCATCAACTTCCTTCATAGCGCTATGATAATGACGACATATTACTATTCAGTCTGGACGCTTATTATTGCACGTGTGACATGGTACTATGCTTCCCGGCTTATCAGAAAAGATAAGATTCATCAGAACTGCGAGCAAACCTTTCAGGTTTGATAACGAAGTTACATTTGCTGTGATGCCCAGATGGCTCCGTATTAACTACTGAGGCTACCTAGGTATATGATAGATAGGCATGAATTCCCCCCCTCCCCCCCCCCTCCCTTTTCAAAATTAAGGTATTGATGAACTACAATAGTGCAATAGTGCAATGAGTTGAATCACAAAGAATACAAGATCCAAATTTTATTTTTCAAGCAAAATACTCAAAGTATGTAAGTAAAACAAGATGAGTAATTCTGTATTACAGTTTAGCTCTATAAGCTCTCAGAAATCACCCTGTAGTTTTTGTAGGAGCTATTGCGCTGTCCTCAGGTCGGCGCGGGTTCTGATTTGAATGTTGTGTGGGGATTTCACCTTCTAACCCCGTGTCGGCTATACTGTTATCTTTAAAACAGACTCTAGGCCATACAATAATTATTACGGGAAGTTTGGTTTTTAGAATTTTTACAATTGGTCGCACATGTCTCAAGTGTAATTTGAATCTCGGTATTTGCTAAGATACACAACGGGAGGCTATTAAATTGCACGATTCTTTTCAAATTGTACATTTATTGGTAGCAACCAGCTTAGTAATCAAGAAGTAGCTACTGAGGCTTTTTTCACAAGGGCGTCCACTGAGATTATAAACAGTGTATATCTCATTATATCAGTGGATTGAGTTCATTTCACCACTTCCAAAAGAGGGTGATATTACTGGAAAATCAAGAGGCCCTCATCAACTATTTAGCTATAAAAGGACCCTCATCAACAGGCCCTCATCAACTAAAGCTATAATGGGCTCTCCTTAACAGGTCCTCATCAAGTAAAGCTATTTACGGGTCCTCTTTAACGGCCCGAATTAAGTAAAGCTATATATAATATATGGGCCTTCTTTTACCTCTTATTCCAGCGGAAATTCCCGGAAGGAGTGCTGGCACATCGTAAATCACGAGATGACGTAACCTCAGACTGGTGAATTCCAAGTATGGCAGTGTAATATAACAGCTCCATATATTGCTATTTTACTCATGTTGACACGTATCCGGACAAGAACTTAATACGGCAATTCAAGCTCAGACAAGTAGCACGCGTTGAAGTAGTAAAGTACATATTCTCATATTATCATTAAATAGGTGTACAGTAATTGGTGATTTCAACTTCTGAAACAAATCACAGTAGCAGGGGAAATCTTAAGGCGGGGATGGACTCCATTTCCAATGAATGGCACACACTCATTGGGACTGGGCAGCTGACACAAAGTATCCTATTTCCAGGAGTAAAACCGCCATTTACAGTGGTGATATTATGACCGTTTACAGTGGTTATATTATGACTGAATTTGCTGTTCTGCGATGACAATCAAATAGTTCACCAGCAATTTATCACTTGCCATGGGAAATGGCAATGTAGACACAGCAGAGATCACAATGACACGCCATGAGCAGTAATGTATATCACTAATATCCGATACGTAGCCGCAAATAATGCTTGCATTATCTCGTTACTCTTGCTACAAAACGTGGAAGAAGTGCAATTCAGTAAGTGTTTTTGTGTAACAGAATACTTGATTATTTTCTATGTTATGTGCTTTACCTGGTGAATTCAGTGCAACTAGGTCAGGTACTTGCTGTACAGTATGCTACTATTTAATCAGGAAATATCTTATTATAGCCAGGAGTTGGCCACGTTCATGCCACTGACGTTTAAAAGAAGCTAAAACTCACGTCTTGGACTCGAAGTATCACAATTATTGAGTTCCCTGCACCTCTTCGAAGCTCCTCTTGTCAGATGTATTGAGAAGATGAGGAGGAAGCCGTCTCCTGCCCCCCTGATGTACTGCTCCCGCATTGCACTGAACTCCTGGAGGCGAACTTTATGTTAAACAGGCAGTAAAACACACATGATCTCTAGTATTCTACAGTTAATTTGTAAGCCATTACACAATACACAGTCTTTAAAGATCGGTTACTAAGCAAAGTGCAAAAACAAAAATTAAATGGAATGACATTTGGAATTTTGCATCATAGCATAGGTAATTTGTAATCATAAAATCATGCTATGAAAATGAAAAGTTATTTCCTTACATTTGATTTACAAATGAAAATAAATAAGGGAATAGAGTTTCATATTAAGGTAATATTTCCTCACTTTGTCCTGCTGTGTCGAGAACTGAAAATACCATCATTTAAAAATACAACTTTGCATTCAAATTAGTTTCAACAAGCACGATAATACGATATTTTCAGGAGTCAACATGTTGGCACTTTACAGTACTCTCGATATGCTTGCAAATATCTACTGCACTTACAACTTTACAAATTGAATCATCTCACATCAAAGTATCTTTTAAACTACTAAACTATCTAATACCTTCTAAAAAAGCAAAAAAGCATGATAAATAAGAAATAATTCTAAATATTACATATAGGATTCTCTTTGCAAGATGAAAAATACCTAATTTAGTAATGACACAATATTTAAAAATTTTGTTCATCTAAAAGTATATAATATAAATGTACTACAGATTTCATATCATATTAAGTTTATTAGCTATGAATTTTAATGTCCGTGAAACTAAAGTCCATGACAATTATGTCCAATAAGGTATTCTGTCCTAAGGTATTGTACATGACATAAGTTGAAAGTCTAATTCAATTAGAATTTCTGAAAACTTACTGTCGAGCAAAGCAACTTGTTCATCAACTTTAGTCTGTTTTCGATAACTGAAAAATTTGGCATTTGGTACAATGTTACCTATGTATGAAAGTCATTCCATGCTTTGCCCCATTCTAGAACCTGTAATAATGTTAGTACAACCTGATTTTTGAAGGACGTCATGTTAGTATTGTTTCAGTGTCGTCACACAATCATAATTATGACTATACTATCGCAACATTCATACATGTTTCTACCTCCTCTAAAATGGGACGTAATGCAATAACCAGCCACCACCGAGCGCTATTCAAGTTCTTAAGTATTTTTAGCACATTTCTTCAAGGAGTAACCTTGTATATCAATGGAATTGGGGATAATATGCAAGCATTTTGATTGAATTATGAAATAGCTCAGAGCATAGCGTGGAGAGGAACAGGACACCCCTCTCTCTACATAGTGCCAATTCGATTATCTACCTCCCCACTTCACTGTTGGACTAACATGAAAATGACTAACACGCTTGCAACGCAACACAATAATACAGTGGGTTGTTTAGATCTGGGCAACCTGACATACAAATATGAACGGGGTTGCCTGTTTCTGTAACTTGAGCTCCTGGCAGAGGAGGAGCAATGCTGCAATAGCATTTGTAAACAGTGATGAACAGTGTCCTCTAGCGACTGGTAAATGTATACAATCGGAACTGTTGATTATTTTCACAATTTTATTTCTGTGGATGTTTGTTGTCAACCGTCAAGCAGGTCACATGTTAGTAATTTTGTCCTTTTATTATCCTAGATGTTAGTACAATATGTTGCATAAGTTGCCTGGGTTTTTGAATGGGGATGCTTAGACATTTTTAAATACTACTGCCTGAGAAATATTCAGCCATTCAACTATTCAACTGATCATTTCAAATTCAATTCATATAAGGTCCATCAAGATATCAGTTCTGAAATTCATCTATGAGTTCTATAATTATTAATTACATCTCCAGTTATAAATAACTCCAGTAATAAAAAGCTATTATAAAAAATATTGTGAATCTAATTATTCTTCAAAGTCAGACATTGTGCTACAATTCATTCAATTCTTTCAAATGCCAGATCAAAATAGTGTGTTTTAGTTGCTTTTTAGATTTTCCTATATCAGATAATCAGATAAGCTCCTGGCATTGTAGAGAAGAATGTTCCATATTCTAGGTGCTGCATGTTTGAGGAAACCTTCTGTGTTGGGGACTTTTAGAATGAAGAAGCCATCATAAAATATATAATATCACACTTAGATAGAATATCATTGCAAGGTAACAGTCCCTTGACCAACTCTCAGCAGCAGTCCATGGTAATAAACAGAGGACCATGGTGCCAGCCAAGGGCTGAAATGCGAATGCATATGAGAGCAGACCCCTTGTTTGACAGAGGCGTCGATAGAGGGACGTGGATTTTCTCTGTGCACCTCAACTTTCTATATTAATTCCGTGAAAAGCACACAATTTTGCATGTCTTTATCAAGGCCTTTTTAAAACATTTGGGTAATCTGTACATATATGGGTAATTGGGACATGTGCTATAGAGCACCTTTCTGGCCAAGCTTTGAAGGCCCATGAAGGAAAACATTTCCTTAATGGATTTCAAAAAGACAAAATAGAATTTTCCAAAATTCAATCCAAAAGTGATTTTGGTTGTACTACCAAGCAAAGCAGCAGTTAAATTGCAGGACCATATTTTGGTAGTTATTACCAGTGCAAGCTATGTAATAACTGGGTCGTATGAAAGTATACCAATGACCCCCTACTGACCCCCTGCTGACCCCCTACTGACCCCTGCTGACCCCCTACTGAACCCCTGCTGAACCCCTGCTGACCCCCTGGTGAACCCCTGCTGACCCCTGGTGAACCCCCCTGCTGACCCCTAGTGACCCCTACTGACCCCTGCTGACCCCTCTGAACCCCTGCTGACCCCCGACAGACCCCCTGGTGAACCCCTACTGACCCCCTGGTGAACCCCTACTGACCACTTTCTGATCATTGTTTCAATTCTTATCATGAGTGATTTTGAACATCTAAAATCACTTTAAATTTCACTTTGCCTTATCACAAAGTAATAAGGCAAATGACTTGTCGACTGATGCACCCTCAACACACCTAAATACCATAAACGCACCCTATATGTTAAGTATGCTATGTTATTATTTTAGCTATATTAGTTGTGTTAGTTATGTTTGCCATAACTAACATAAATAACATGCCAAGCATCATGATAAGGCAAAGTGAACTTTAAAGTGCTTTTAGATGTTCAAAATCACTTATGATTAGAATTGAAACAATGATCAGAAAGTGGTCAGTAGGGGTTCAAATTAGGGGTCAGTAGGGGTTCAAGGTCAGTAGGGGGTCAGCAGGGGTTCAGTAGAGGGTCAGTAGAGGTCAGCAGGGGGTCAGTAGGGGTTCACCAGGGGGTCAGCAGGGGTTCACCAGGGGGTCAGTAGGGGGTCAGCAGGGGTTCAGTAGGGGGTCAGCAGGGGGTTAGTAGGGGGTCAGCAGGGGGTCAGTAGGGGGTCATTGGTATACTTTCATATGACCAATAACTGATATTTACTAGAATAGTTCCGCAGAGAAGAATATTATCCTTCAAATTCTTCATCAGTTGAAATTTGCAAATAAACAGAGCAACAAACCACAAACCTGTCTTCAATTGTTGGGTCATAGTCTTCAACAAAATGGCGCTGTATGAACTGAATTGTTAGAGCACTCTTGCCAACTCCCCCACCTCCAAGGAGCACCAGCTTGTGGGACTCTATTTCTGTCATGAATTTGCTCAATAACTACATTCTATACTACTGTTTTAGTTATTTTAGGGATTGTTCACATATCACGTAATCACCAAAGGGGAGGGGGGTGATTCCGAATGATTACGTAACATGTTATTGTAACAAATACAACTACTGTAAACTTGATTACGAGGGGGAGGGGGTTAAAATCGGCCAAAAATTGATTATGTGAACGATCCCTTATTGCATCAAGTGACAGGCAAATAAATACTGTATATAAAGAAAGAGCTTTTTAATGAATGCGAACGCCTCCTAGATGTAAGACAGCATGGTTTTATAAATGAGAAATCGTGTACCACTCAAATGGTCCCATTTATTCACAACATTTCGATATCCCTTAACAATAAATCTAAAACTGATATTATTTACTTTGACTTTGCCAAAGCCTTTGACAGTGTCTCACATGACTTGATATTGCGTAAACTAAAGGATAAATTTAATATAAATGGACCCATGCTCAGATTTATTCGTGCATATTTGAAGGACAGGAAACAGCAGGTAGTAATTGGTGGATCACTGTCGACTCAGTTACCAGTCAACTCAGGAGTACCCCAAGGTTCTATTCTACGTCCCTTGCTATTTGTTTTATTTATTAATGACATGTTCGACTGTATAAGTCCTGAAACTAGCATCGCCCTTTATGCCGATGATACAAAAATCTGGAGAGAAATTGAGATATCGGCTGATCATTTTGCTCTACAAGCTGACATAGATAATCTTCATAACTGGTCTGTACTAAACAAGATGAAATTTCATCCTTCGAAATGTAAAGCTTTAGCTGTAACAAACCAAAGAAACATACTCCATAATCTACCATGTACAATCTTCCAGTACAAGCTTCACAATACTTACATAGATTATGTTGCATCTCAAGTAGATCTGGGAGTCACAGTAAACTCTAGACTTTTATGGTCAGAACAATGCAACAGTCTCTTATCTAAGGCAAGCTCCCGTCTAGGACTTGTAACACGTATTTGTCATTTCACCTGTGATAAAAGACAGAAAAGAACCTTTTACCTTACACTAGTTAGGTCTTTATTTGAGCATTGCTCTATCATTTGGCATCCAGTCAGCTCCAACCAGCTCAGTGGTTTTGAGGCCATCCAAAAGCGGGCCATTAAGTGGATTGAAGGCCGTCCCCATGACCATATCTGTGATACTGAATACTATAATAAACTGAAAACCCTGAATATCCCTCCAATAAAACACAAATTTATCATAAATGACCTAATCATGATGTTCAAAATCATACACTCTCTTATCACCATCACCTTACCAGAAGGCTTTCATATCATTAAACATACTGAAGTAAGGAGCACTGCAGAAGTACACATGATATTGTGAGCAAAGAGGATTGTTCAAGGTTAAAATGTACCATAAGGCCCAATTGTGATAATTTTAGGAATTCATTTTTCTATAGAACAATGGTCATATGGAACAAAATCCCTTATAGTATTAGGCAAGTTAAAAGCATCTCCACCTTTAAATCACAACTCAAAACTTTCCTTTGGAAAGCAGATCTAGACTGGCCCGATTAATTCAATTTACTCAGTCCGTGAACTAGATGGTCATTAAGTTATAAGGCAAGAGCAAAATACCCTTATACAAGAAATTATTAACAAATTTGTATTTTTCGAAATGATGGTCTTGATGCAGAAAAGTAATTTCTATGTGGCCTAGGACTTTAAGTGTGACAATTTAAATACCAATCTACGATTACAATTGACAACCATATTATTTGTGAGTTTGTGATTTAATTTTATCAGATGACGTATTTATTTATTATTATTGTTATCATTTATTTTATACCCTATTTATTGATTGATGTTTTTGACGGGCCTCCCTGTAATAATGGTTAACGCTGTGTTGGGAGTTAAGCCCAGATTTTGCACTTGATTTATATTTTCTGTGCTATTTTGGTTAAGTAGGAATGACAGAATATTTTAACCTGAATGACATTGTAAAATATATTTCATGTAAAATTTGAATTTTGAAATAAAAAAAAATAAAAAAAATCATGTATAATTCATCATTATACTCTGAGACATATGCAGTGTTCCTATAAGAACAGGGATAAAACATCCTTGATGTGATATTCCAAGTGGTTTAGAGGTTCTGATACTCCTGGGGTGATTCTTACTAGGAAATTCTATTATTTGGATGCCCATATTATATGAACCCCACATATGCCAGCTGTGGTGGTTCATATGAAGCTATCTCTGTCTGTCCAATGCCAACAGGACAGAATAAAATAAAATAAATTATTTTGATGAATACATCAACACTGTTCACACTGTTCAACCTTCCACTTTTTACTGGATCTCGCAGCCTCTAATAACTAACATAATTGAAATTTAAAGAACAGCAAATGATCAAAAAGATTAAAAAGGATTGTTGAACAGAACAACGACTTAAACAAATCCAATTTTGAATTTGTAATGTAATGTAATGTAAAGATTTTGCCATAAAGCAACTCAATTGGTCAG
Organism: Beroe forskalii; assembly: GCA_011033025.1. Lineage (NCBI taxonomy): Eukaryota > Metazoa > Ctenophora > Nuda > Beroida > Beroidae > Beroe > Beroe forskalii. The sequence goes on from WFMF01000256.1 coordinate 79,662, forward strand.
AAAATTCTTTCATCACACTTTATCATTTTAGCATGTACCCTAAACAAGGTACTCAAAATATTTAACTATAGGGGAGCGATGGGGCAAATGGGACCCTAAAATTCTTAAGTCTGTAGAGTTTTCATTTTAGCCGATTTCCATGAAATTTTTTGCATAGATACTCGCTATTGCCTGAAGATTAGTGTAATAACATCAAACTTCACCATTCCCCGCCCATTTTGTGGGTGTGGCCTCATCCCGTTTGGCCAACCCTCATTTGATTTTTCTGTGAAAGTTTGTCAAATGGGACCCACATAAATAGCCCAAATGGGATATCCCATTTGACCAACTTCCAGTGTCCCATTTAACATCTTGTATTTAAAACAAAATTTTTGGATGCCTGGAAAGTGCAAATGAAATAGGAACACATTTTTATGATAAAATGATAAAATTCAAACCATGTCCCAATTAAATAGAAAATTAGAAAAACCATAGTTGGTCAAATGGGATATAGCAAAATGGCCAAATGGGATATCCCATATTGCAAATTCATGAGTATCCCATTTTACAAATTATATGGCAGTTCAATTTATGGCTAATTGACATATTAGACTATCATTAACCAACCAAAAACCCATCAATCACTGGAGAATACATGATGACGAACCAAATACAATCAAACATAAAGGGAATATTCCAATACAAATCATGTCATGATAGGAGTAAAACAAGCAACATCGTTACTCATTATCTGGTGTAAGGAAGTATGTGTGTGAAGAAGAGCCTGATTGAATTACCTCAGTGACTTCATGGTTTAAGTGAACTATCTCGGTGACCCATTGAGCAGCAACAAAAATTTTAGTCCCAACCCATGTATATTCCCAGGAATTGCAAGGGTCCCATTTGGTATACTATCCCATTTGCCCCATCGCTCCCCTAAGTATTTTCATCAAAGTTGTTAAAAACCCATATATATATACAAAGATCCATATGCATAACAGACTGCTATTCATAACTTAACAGTAGGTTGATGGCATACTGTCATTAACTCTGTCACACAGTCTTCTCAACACTGTTTACGATTCCACTTTTGATGAAATGTCGCTTGTTAGGCTCATCAGCCTTCTTTCTCTTCAACTCTGCAACAAGAGTCCTGTGTGCAAGCCTCTGATCGTAGGACCTGTCAGGAGACAGGAAAACACTCTTATACTTGTCCTTCTCACTGAGTAGGGGAGATTTAGCAATGACCTCTGAAACAATCAAGGAACTGGTCAAGGCAACCTTGACAGGGCGTGGTCTACTGTCCTTAGCCTTGCCCACTCTAAACACCTCCATCTTTGGTTTTTCTCCAATTACTTCCATGATGCTACATATCTTCTCATTGAGGTCCTCCTTGTCCTCCTCTACAAGACCATATACCATGATGTTTCGGCTTCTGTCCTCCTCCTCTACAACTTTCTTAACAACAGATACAATGCTGGCTGGTGTCACTGATGTCTGCTCCTGCAGTCCTGACTTCACAACTGAGCTGTAGCTCTTGAACTCCTCTTTGACTGTTTCCTGGACAGATGACTTCACACATGATGTGACTGAACACAACTGTTTATCTTTAAACTCCAGCAACTGCTTCTGAAGCTGTACCACGTTCTCCTGAGACTCAATCAGCTTCCTTTGCAGCACAACCATCTCATCAGAGATTTGGCTGATTGGCTGAAGGGAGAAGTCTTCAGTGACTCATCATGCTTTACCTGCATATTATGATTCTCTTCCTCCAACCCTCGAACAGTACGGTGCATATCTGATATATGGACAAAAGCTTGACAAAGCATTGCAGCAAGTTTATCCTTTCCAATTGATTCACAGTGGTTAACAGTCAACTCCTTGGTACTTTGACAACTCAAAATCTTTAGTTTTCTCTTTATCCACTTATCCCACATGTCCACATTATCTTCAGCATGATCCATTGCAGCAACAACTCAAAGTTCCTCAATCAACATTGATTCTAATAAGCCCGCATAATTTAAGTTTTAAGGAAATTTATAAACAGACTCCTGGCGTTTTATCTAATGGAATGAGTCTCCCAGCAGTATAACTTTTGAGATGGTCCGATGGACAAATTATCAGGACAACTTCTTTGCTTGCTAAACACGTATATCCCTGTGTGGCTCGCGCGGCGCGCTTCCCCAGCACGGGACTGTGTGTCCCGTAGGGAAGCGCGCGGCGCGTACACACACCTATGCGGGCTTAGGAACTTCTTTGCTAACTTAGCAATTGTTGCACATAACTCATCAAGTTTCTTTTTGAAAAGATTTCAGCTAAACACGTATACGTACGCGTATCCCGGCCAGCTGTTTGTGCACAAACACCTATACCGGCTTAGGAAACTAAAGGTGCATAACCATCAATATATCAAAATTTCACAAATAGCACAATTATAATTTGATTTGCTTGACCTTCCCCTAACCATGCCAGGGGTGTCGATAGACGATACGACACTCCCTGCGCGTAACCAGGGCCCTGGTTAGGGCCGGGCCATGCTTGACCTTACCACATGTTACGTGTCCCTGAAGCGCGCCTCTGAAGAGGCGCGCTTGCGCGCGCAAAATAAGGCTAGTGTCCCATATAACTCTGAGCTTTTCATTATCTATGATAATGACGTCACTCAGAAAATTACGTTTAAGCGCACCTAGCGCTTTTAGGATTAGAGTTAGGGTCATGATTAGGATCAGGATTTGTTAGGGTTAGGGTAAGGATTAAGGTTAGGGTTTTGGTTAGGGTCATGGTTAGGTTTAGGATACAGAAAAATTGACGTTTAGATCTGTGACGTCACTCAGCCGGCGTTATATGGGACACATACCCAAAATAAGGCTCCGTAACATGGAGTAAGCTTGACCCTGTCGCGCAATGGCGATCGCCACAATTCGTTAAACAAAATTTGGTATAAATAACTGACGTCTGACATGACTTGCCCTAACCAGGACTCTGGTTACGCGCACGGAGTGCGCGGCGCGGCAAGCGACGCCCCTGGTTAGGGGAAGACATGACAACGACTTTTTCAGTTTTCATGCCTTCATGGTGTTTGTCATCATTTTTGTCTAGCCCTAGTCACTAGCACCCTGTCCTGCGCGCGCGGCGCGCTTTCAGGTAGGTCTCCCATATAAACGGGAGCCTTCATTATCTATGAGTATGACAATGACGTCACTAGCGCTTTAAGCAGTTAGGTTACCGTGGTGTTTCCACATTCAAGACGGCGCGCACTGAGTGCGCGCCACTGAGTGCGCGCCATTCCCACCTTGGAGATTTAATGGTGGGAATGGCGCGCACTCAGTGCGCGCCGGTTTTATCATGTGGAAACACCACGGTAAGTGTTCTGATTAGGGTCAGGATTTGGTAGGTCTCCCATTCGACGGGCGATGTCCGTCCCTTTCTTCTGACTTGTTGTTGGCGCAAAGTGACGTCCAATTCCAAATGTGGAACGTTGCGCCGCGCGCGCGAGGGTAGGGTAACATCCTACGAGTCTCCCATATAAACCGTAAACGGGAGCCTTCATTATCTATGACAATGACGTCACTCAGAAAAATAGAATTAAGCGCACCTAGCGTCCTAGGCTATGGTTAGGTTTAGGATACAGAAAAATTGACGTTTAGATCTGTGAGTGTGACGTCACTCAGCCCCGTTTACATGGGAGACATACCCGATCCTGAGACCTGAAAGTGAGACCCAAACGCACTGTGCACATTTCACCACGTGTGGTCGTGTGAATTTGCAAAAACCAAAGCTCTGGTTCAGCTGAGCAAAATCAAAAAAACATCGTATTCTATTTCTTAATCCTAATGTCGACAAAGAAACAAACGAACTCTTTATTGTAAGAAATTATAGTTCAAAAGATGAACAATAAGCAAGAACTTAGAACATTATAGTTATATGATAAATGATTATCAATAAACTGAAAGGGACTGTCCATAACTCTAACTGAAAACGCATACGAATGCAATCCGGCTCCCTGGCACTGGCAGCACCCTGGCAACAGGAGAGCACTATACATACATACGAATGCGATCATGAGTGCGGATGCCGCCGGATGATCGATTAAAACTAAAATGAAATGACTATGAGTGATCGATAGATACGCACTTTATATTAAATTTAAATTTGATCTTTAAAAGTAAAAATAAAATACCCGACGAACAACGAAACTGCAGGACTTCTCATAAAATTCTGTAGTCACATTTGGCAAGCCATAAAATAACCCGACCGCAATGGTCAAACTCACCCTCCTCATCGAAGCGTTCTTTATTCTGTTATGGACGGCCCCTAAGTGAATATGCTCCGAATTTGGGTTCAAAAATATCATCATAATTTAATTACAAATACCATATCTGCTGTCGGTATAACTATACTTAGGAGTATATTTTAACTTAAACTCCCTACTCTCGTTCATGTCACAAGGCACTTGCACAAAGTGACTACCAGTACCAGCTGTGACCATTCCGATTCTTACTTTAAAACCATGAAATTCTAATGAGCACATTTTGAATTAAATTAATAAACTGATAATTACATCCAACTTCTTTCAGTCCGAAAACATTGGATTTAGAAATAGAATTAGAATAATCTTTTCGTTATTTATAGATTTTTACATTATACAGCGCTACGATTTAGCAATTAAAAACAGTTCTCGTGGGTTTATCTTTACACGTGATTATATGAGCATATGATTATTGAGTGTCGTATGAACTATCATGACGCCATCAAACTGCGTGAGTGCTCACGCCACGTACTTCCTTCAAACGACCGTGGTTGATGCGATCGTAGACTGCACTGATTGGCTCGTGGATAGTAACTCCTGACCAGCCATCACGGAACCTGAAAGCAGCAGCACATTAAAACACTACATGCCAGCAACTACTCCAAATCAGAACATTGTAGGGAGCACACATATTCGAGTTTCAGAGTTTCTGCTGGAACTGGTCAAGTTTTGCTAATGCTATTATTCAGTAAGCATAGCAGAGTGAACAAAAACATACAAAATTGTGGGGGGAGGGAACGAGTAAACACCCTTAACTTATATGGGGGGCGGCGAGTTAATATGCGAGTAAACATACAAACTTGTGGGGGGAGTAAACATACAAACTTGTGGGGGGAAAGAGGGGCGAGTAAACATACAAACTTGTGGGACGAGGGACGAGGGGGGCGGGTAGCCGGCGGGTGAGGGGGGCGTGTAGGGTTCGTTCTCGTCGTAGAGGATGCTGGCGAGGAGGAGCTTGTCCATCCACCGCTGCTTATCCTCCGGGCAGTCCGCTATGAAGTAGTAGGTGCGGGTGTTCTTGTGGTACGCCTTAAAGGCGTTCTTCTTCCTAAGGAGACCAGAGGTCACAGACTCATACACGTGACGGAAGAAACGCTAAATGGCAAAACAATCAACAGCTATCAAAACATAAGATGATTCCGAACCGCCATCTTCTTAGGAGTAGACGTAAGGCATCATAAGACCTGTTCTAGACAGGAGCTCTCAGGGGCTATAGCCCGAGCTATAGCTCGGGTCAGAGTTACTTTCTATACAGGGTGACCCTTTACGCTGACCCGGGATATCGTCCGATACAAAATTCTTTCTAGACAGGGCTGCTCGAGCTATAGCTCCTGTCAGCTTACGCATAGTGTCACGTGTGCAAAAAGGTGTAACGTTACAATATCAAATAAGATGATGCGCAACTATGATCTGCTTCCTATTTCGCGTTGTTTTCATGACGCGCACCACGTGACAGGGTCACGTGTATCAGTGAGAACTATAGCTGGGGTCAGAGTGCTTTCTAGACAGGAATGATAACCCGAACTATAGCCGGAGCTATAGCCGGGGTAATACCTCCAACTATTACCCCTCCTATAGCCGGTACTATAGCCGAGGTCATCGAAAAATCCCATTCTAGACAGGCTTGCTCGAGCTATAGCTCGAGCTATAGCCCCTAAAAAATCCCTGTCTAGAACGGGTCTAAGACAAATCTAGAAAAATGAAGTGAGAAAATAAGGAAAAACGATTTCAGTAATGCATTTACACTCTGGACTTACTTAATCTCGCTGGCAGTAGCAATGTTGAAGCTCGGCAGTGTGATGACGCCCAGAGCTGTGGTGTCTTGGGGTGTTTTGAAGTAGTACAAACAGAAACCCTTCAAAACGAACCACCTCCTCCGCCAGTTTCGGGGCGTTAGACCACTTCCTCCCAACTTCATTAGCCAGCCCTCGCACGCATTGGGGTACAGAGACTTGCAGGATACGTTGGTATCCCCTGAGGTTATAAGGGTTAGTTGGGGTACAGAGACTTGCAGGAAACGTTGGTATCCCCTGAGGTTGCAAGGGTTAGTTGGGGTACAGAGACTTGCAGGATACGTTGGTATCCCCTGAGGTTATGAGGGTTAGTTGTGGTATAGAGACTTGAAGGATACGTTGGTATCCCCTGAGGTTGCAAGGGTTAGTTGGGGTACAGAGACTTGCAGGATACGTTGGTATCCCCTGAGGTTATGAGGGTTAGTTGTGGTATAGACTCTTGAAGGATACGTTGGTATCCCCTGAGGTTATAAGGGTTAGTTGGGGTACAGAGACTTGCAGGATACGTTGGTAAGGTTACTTAGGACTGGTCAATTGTTGAATACGATGTCATAGGATATTAAAGCTTCTGAGACGTCTCGGTGGTAGGTATTGTTATGAGAATTAGTGATTAGGGTTTGCATTATCGGATCAAAATTTCTAATCGGCAATAGTCCATAATTTTTCATAATTATCGCCGATACCGATAACTATCACCGAAACAATTTTAACCTCATTTTTCGAACTGATATGAGGTTTAGAATTGGCCGCTATTAATGAAACATTATATAACTATGTTTTGTTTTGCTTTGCTATACTGAATCGACGGTACGAAGGAGGTTGAAGTTGTTGAAAAAACGTATAACGGGTGATGACTAATTATCTGGAATTATTTCAATGTATTCTTGCGGGCAAATAAAGATCATGTTAGAGCTCAGATGTGGTTATTCTGGACCTAAAAAGCCTGCTGATTCAGAATAACACCATGAGAAAATTTTACAACCCTGTTTTCCCATGCTGCTGGCCGATTTGTTTGAGAAGGTACAAAAAAATCTTGCACAAATTCAAAGATTGACTTCCTTACATATGATTGGAATATTGCATACAGGAGCATTCCCATCAGTTGCCATGAACTTCGTTAGCTGAGGCACTAATTAAGACCTCTACATGCATTTTTTGTTGAATATCGAGAAAATTCTTAGATTTTAGAGCTAAAATCATGCCAAATTTCTGGAAAAAGGTATGTGTTTTTTTTGCTACACCAGGCCTTAAGAAAGTCTTAGAACAGGACCTAGGTGGTCTAAACACTCAGATTTGATGGCAGGGACCTCATTAAACATAACCCATTTCTTTGGACCACTTCCATTATTGGTATGCAGAATTCTGGACTAACGATTACCCAAAATCACAGTTTTATCAAGGTGAAATTATCCTAGAATTGACGATTTTAAACACGTTTTAGGTACCATGGGGTCACCACTGGATAAGTTAGTGATGCTACTTACTGCAGTCACTCTTGAGACCCTCCTGCTCAGAATCATCCCATAGTAAGGCTTAAATAACACTTTTGGAGATAATTATTGCCTTTGAAATTTTGTGCAAGATTTTTTTGTACCTTCTCAAACTAATCGGCCTGTAGCATGGGAAGACAGGGTTGTAAAATTTTCTCATGATGTTATTCTGAATCAGCAGGCTTTTTAGGTTAGAATAACCACATCTTTTGCTTTGCTATATGAATCGACGGCCTAAAAGAGGTTGAAATAATTCCAGATAAATAGTCATCACCCGTTAATCTAAAATCATAAAATGAGAATAATTCCATTAATCTGCACAAACCGAGAATGGCGGATGAAGATCGGGACGGTTTCTTGTTTTTCTTCTTTTTGAGTGTTCCATTTTCATCGAGATCTGCAAGCGAAAACCGGATATTCTTTGGTAACGTGGCGCTTTTAATGTCACCTACCAAAAACAGTCAGCGTAACATAACCAGCAAATTAGGAACAAGCATGATGGACATACCGCAATCAAAACGGGGAGATAAACGGGATAAAACATGCATTAAATACTGAATCATATGGTACATTATTAAACTGTGCTTTATGTTACAAAGTTCATGCTGAATATAACAAAGAGTTATGATTATAGATACATTTGAAATCAGGGAAATTTCATTCGAAAATAGGGCTTCCATGACGGATTTTGGAACATGATATTGATATGTTTGATCGTTTCATTATTCTGAGCAAATCAAGGACACACAGCCGTCGTATGATTAGCAAGTTAACAAATATTACTTCTTACTATGGCCCAATGGGCTGAACTTGGAAACATACACCTAACGGCTTAATATTTAATAAACGCTTTAAAGCGAAACACTGACATCAGAAACCTAATTACCACGACCAGGATAAGAAATAAAGTTCAACTCACTTGTGATTGACCAGGATGCGCGTTTGTTCTGCCTCTTCCTGTTTTTAGTGGCAGTATTGTTTTTGTTGGCGTTAGTATCGGGGTGCTGTTTGTTGGGTGAAGTGACGGCTGTGTCCACTGGGATCTTGTGTACTACGCCTCCTAGGATTGGGAGGAGAGAGGGTTTAGAGGGGGTTAGAGAAGAGGTAAAGAGGGGGCAGGAGGGTTTAGAAGGGGTTAGAGAAGGGTTAAAGAGAGAGTAGGAGGGTTAAGAGGGGTTAGAGAAGGGGTAAAGAGAGTAGGAGGGGTTTAGAGGGGATTAGGAAAGGGATAAGAAGAAGGTGGAGGGGGTTAGTGAAGGGGTAAGGAGATAAGGAAGGGTTTATCTAGGTTCAATGAGGTAAAGGTAAAAGGATAGCCCAAAGATTGAGCGATAGTTATAGGAATGCGACGTCTAAGGCGTATGCTTATCGAGAATGACTTGTTACTTAAGTTTGTACACATGCATAATCACATGCATATTGTAGGTATTATAAAATCCTTCAAACACTTCTGCGGCTGAATTCGACCCACCTATAACTACAGTAGTGCAGATGCTCTCCTTGGAGACAGGGAAGTTCTTGAACTCGCCCACGTCCTCAGCAGGCGTTGTACGCCGGGTGGGAAGTGTCTTAGTGCTCAGCGTCGAATGGTTCGTTACTTCGCTGCGGGGGAAGATGTGTAAATTCATTTTAAATTCCTGTAAATTCATTTTAAATTCCTGGACGTGCTGACTATAGAAATGAAACATGCCGAATCAATTAATTTAATTTTCATCAAAAGAGACAGAAATCTTTCCCCTTTACATAATGAGACGGGGGAGATTCAGGTACTAAGTTGCAGACACAGGGCCGACGATCCTGCATTTTGGCCTTTTTTTGAGTTGAGACCACCCACCTGTATTTTGGTACCTGGGTACTAAGTGGTTTTGGCATAAAAAATTAAGACACCCACCCTAAATTTAAGTTTTTGGAGCAGTTCCAGAATAGAAAATTTAATTCCAGACTCTGGTAGTACAAAGGAATCTGAAAAAGTGCTATTTGAGTATTTGATATTGAAATAGGCACAATTACAATAGTTTCAACCATCATACAACTGAATTCCTCATTTATTTTGTGCCAGGCAAAGTTGAAATTCGTGCCCACTGCCCTGCAAAATAACCTTGTGGGAAAACATCTTCCCACAGTTATAAGCAATTTTTTATGCTCTTCGGTATTTTGGATTTATTTTGTCCAGTGAAGGCTTATTCATAATCAATCGACCCAAGCTCTCCTCTCCATTTCATTCCCTTCATTCCTTTTTTATAAAGCCCTAGCCCCTACATTTGGGTGCGTCGATTATTGTTGTTTTTTTTGAGATAATCATGATGGTGGAATGTTTTTGTTGCTTCATCTGTAATCTGGTTCTAAAATGACTCTGGTAGCAGTTTTTGAGAACAAAACTGAAGTTTCATGGTTTAACCAGTCATATGATATTTTAGCACGTCATGCTTTTCCAAGTGAAGTTGGAGGTGATTCTTTATCTTTACCTACAATCTTTCGAAATAGAGGATATTCCAGCTTGTTTTATAGCTCTGAAAACCCCTAACAGTATCCGAAAACTTTGATTGGGCCCAAGCCAAAAGCATAGAATCAAACTTTCGGATTTTGATCGCGTGACTTAGATCACATGATCATGAAAATTAATAAGATGCGTTTTTTAATGTTTACATATAATGAACTTTAGATACTGCAATCGTTTTGTCAAAATATATAAAAATTAATTTGCGACCTGATAGTGATGAAGTTAAATTTTCCATTTCGGCTAAGGGACGAGAACTAAAATTCTTAATATGGTCACGTGACTAGCTAAGAATTGCCCTAAAATCGCCACTTTAATGATTCCACTCGAAACTTTTGGATCTTTATCAAATTATCAAGGTTTCATAACCATTTACCTAACACTTAGGTGTGTTGGTAAAAGTACCTACGTCTAACCCTTTACAGGATTTATGGGTGACTACACCATGTTCGAAGTTTTGTGACCATCTTTCTAGCTTGCACAGCTCATTGCACATTGAAAATTTAAGTTTCAATTCATGTGAGCACTCGCCATACGAAAGCACTAGGTATTCTTAGAGCGCACCTTAAAAGTGAGATGTACTTAAAGAGTGAGATATACCAGAATATGTTCATTGTACAAGTGATTAAAACCAAACAAAATTGCTAAATGTTTACAGAATGTTTGGTGGCCAGGTAGCTCAGTCAGTCGGATTTAGCAATCGAGAAGTTGCTGTTCCTGCTCATTCTAATTTTGTGCTAACGTGCGTGTTATTTGGCTCCAAAATGTATCGCATTATCTAATTAATGTGTGATCAGGCAGAAAATTAAATTTTGGAGATGAATTTCCCGCAGTTTACGGGGGGAAAGTAAATATTTCACACTCTGATACTACGAAATCAGTAGATATCGACGTATTTTAGTACCCAGGTACCAACTGATTTTTCAAATTCCAGCTGATGACCACGTATTTTAGTACCCAGGTACTAAACGACATTCGGGGAAAAAATAGACCCACCCACCGGCCCTGTGTCTGCAACTTAGTACCCGAATCTCCCCCGAATGAGAACATGCTGAGTAATGGATACAGCAACCTGCAAAGAAAATGAAAACATTTGAGCCGCGAGGATGCCTTCCGAATTGTGAACTGTAAAATTATTGTAGGTATTTTATGCATCGGTATATTGTGCATTTGTGGTTATTCTTACTCTTATGTAACATGTTAGCTATGCTCACCTGTTAGCATTAGAATTGATGGAAGGTGTGGTAGCTATGCTCACCGGTTAGCATTAGAATTTATGGAAGGTGTGGTAGCTATGCTCACCTGTTAGCATTAGAATTGATGGAAGGTGTGGTAGATATGCTCACCTGTTAGCATTAGAATTGATGGAAGGTGTGGTAGCTATGCTCAACTGTTAGCATTATAATTGATGGAAGGTGTGGTAGAGACACTCACCCGTTAGCATTAGAATTGATGGAAGGTGTGGTAGCTATGCTCACCTGTTAGCATTAGAATTGATGGAAGGTGTGGTAGCTATGCTCACCTGTTAGCATTAGAATTGATGGAAGGTGTGGTAGCTATGCTCACCTGTTAGCATTAGAATTGATGGAAGGTGTGGTAGCTATGCTCACCTGTTAGCATTAGAATTGATGGAAGGTGTGGTAGCTATGCTCACCTATTAGCATTAGAATTGATGGAAGGTGTGGTAGCTATGCTCACCTGTTAGCATTAGAATTGATGGAAGGTGTGGTAGAGACACTCACCCGTTAGCATTAGAATTGATGGAAGGTGTGGTAGCTATGCTCACCTGTTAGCATTAGAATTGTTGGAGGGTGTGGTAGATATGCTCACCTGTTAGCATTAGAATTGATGGAAGGTGTGGTAGCTATGCTCACCTGTTAGCATTAGAATTGATGGAGGGTGTGGTAGCTATGCTCACCTGTTAGCATTAGAATTGATGGAAGGTGTGGTAGCTATATACCTGTTAGCATTAGAATTGATGGAAGGTGTGGTAGAGACACTCACCCGTTAGCATTAGAATTGATGGAAGGTGTGGTAGCTATGCTCACCTGTTAGCATTAGAATTGATGGAAGGTGTGGTAGATATGCTCACCTGTTAGCATTAGAATTGATGGAAGGTGTGGTAGCTATGCTCACCTGTTAGCATTAGAATTGATGGAAGGTGTGGTACTCACCCGTTAGCATTAGAATTGATGGAGGGTGTGGTAGCTATGCTCACCTGTTAGCATTAGAATTGATGGAGGTGTGGTAGCTATGCTCACCTGTTAGCATCAGAATTGATGGAGGGTGTGGTAGCTATGCTCACCTGTTAGCATTAGAATTGATGGAGGGTGTGGTAGAAATGCTGTATTCTGAGACATTGTTTTCCTCGTCTGACAGCCCTGCATCGCACTCCTCATTACAGTTGTTATTCTCGTTGAGGTATTGCTCGCAATAAAGCGCAATGTTCTTCACTACATCCGGTTTTTCGGACGTCATACTATTCCGGGGGGAAGTGATGCTGTTGCTGCGTGACGTAACGCTGTTTCCACGTGACGTAACGCTGTTACCACGCGACGTAACGCTGTTACCACGCGACGTAACGCTGTTGTTAAGGGAGGAGATGAGGTGGCGCTGTTGGGGCGTGAGAGTGGAGTCCATGTCACGTGACTTGTCCAGGTGGTCGGGGGAGATGTCGGGCATGCTCCTGAGGGAACGTGGCAAGTAAATAACTTATTATCCTGTAAACATCTCAATTTCTCGGTAATTTACAATCAATTCATAGAAATGAAATATCTGTGAAACAGTGCTGCCCTCATAAAATTATGTGATCTGATAGTTAATAATAACATATTGATGATATTCTGACTGCATCAGCCCGGGTATGGAGACGCACGATATTGAATCAGAGTTTAATTTAGTAATATATAAGGTAGACTTTAGAATGCCCAACTGACGTTTTATGGTATAAAATCAGAAGCCTTGCCGGACAGGGCAGTTTTACTATTGCGAAAAAATATCGAGGGAAATCTAAGCGAATGGCTCCCTGATTATGTGTAAAGTTGAATTTCAAGACGAAGTAACTTTTAAACCTTCAGAGACAGAAAGTAAATCCTGAAATAATGGTTAAACTGCATCATGATGTCATGTAGAGTGACGCAAAAATAATTGCCGCTAAAAGCAATTATATGCAACGTCAAAAGCAACTTAATTATTATCGACTTTAATTTATCTTTCTATTAAGTACTTTGAATGATCTAAAATCTTCAAGTGGAAGTGATGGAAGCGATGTTAAAAGCTCCTACAAAATGTGATTTTATTAAATCTAACTTTAATTTGAGTAGTGTGCACCCCGACTTGACGACTTCCTTGAAATTAATTTCTACAAAATATTTAATACAGTTATATTCATAATTCACATATTATTATATCTATAACTGCGCCAGAGCGTCTCCATTATTTATTAAGGGCAACTTAAACCGTTTTAACATTATTATTAAACCGTTTTATTATTATAATATTATTTGGTATTTGTTATGTAATGCGGAAGAACATAGGCCTCTTGCGTCAAACTAACCCCATCGAAATTCAACCAGTTTTGTTGCAAGTCATTTCCTCGACCGATGGATACTGACAATGAACATCGCGTGATGATCGATATCAGGTAGGAAATAATCAAATCAAGAGAGTGAGTGTATTGAAAAGAAATCAGCATCGGAATATCCATAATAAAGCAATGTGCCAATAAACAATGTGCCAATGAACAATGTGCCGATGAACAATGTGCCGATGAACAATGTGCCGATGAACAATGTGCCGATGAACAATGTGCCGATGAACAATGTGCCGATGAACAATGTGCCGATGAACAATGTGCCGATGAACAATGTGCCGATGAACAATGTGCATTAGCTCAGTCAGTACACGATAGTACACGCGGGCAACATTTCTCGTACAAAAGTAACGAAACCACACTATCTGATCCCTTGAACGAGAACCCAGCGACCAAAAGAGTCCTAGATGTATGAAAACAAGCTAGGTCCTTCTAAAATGTGGAATTATTTCTTCAAGGTTCAAGGTGAAGGGAAGGTCAAAGGCGTGTTTCCAAGGAGGAATCGTGAATATATGGCTTCATGCACTATAATTTCAATAGTTCAGAATGTGCATCAGGGGGAATACTCGGCATTTTGCCAACGGTTTTTAACAGGGCGTTAAGACATCGAATGTATACCAAACATATCTCTGTCTGTAATTTTGTGGTGCAAGTCTCATCCCGTGAACTGCACTCTTATATCAAATCACTGACCAATGCTGGTTTCCATGAACTTTTTCATTCCAAGTGTATAGTCACGTGACAACTAATATCCCTTTGGTTTTTTTTTAAAGTTACTAAAGCTGTAGTATAACTCTACGACCACTATGAAGTGGTCTTACGAATACTCTTGGAAAATTTGCACCAATGAGAAGGCGCGATTTTTGACTGAATGACTTACAGTATTCAGACCATATAGTGGTCGTAGAGATACTTCGTAATATGGATTCCATCGTGACGTGTAGTGAAATGTATAGTTGTCACGTGACTGCCACAAAAGATAAACCGTTCATGGAAGAGCCCCTGGTTATTGCTTTCATCCCACATATTGTAAAGTAATATGCCTATGGTTTTAAAGAATTACTAAAAGTGTAAGATAGAGCCTAGTAAGGTACTAGAGCCTAGTACCCAACTATACCACTGGAAACAACGTCGCCAAATAAAGTAATAACAGAAATTACCAGCGCAGTGAAATATAATGTCAATATTAGAATATAGATTCAATATGCACTTGTAGGGAGTTCAGCGAATCCTCAAAAGATAATTGAAAGTTAGCACCCCATGTCAATTTGGCAAAGTGCCCAGCAGATTGCTACACCCTTGAAGAGTGGGAAGTGACCAAAAGGGGGAATAGGGATATTAAAGTTGTGACCAAAAGGGGGAATAGGGAGTGAAGTTGTGACCAAAAGGGGAATGAAGAGAAGTAGTGAAATGAAAGGGGAATAGGGAGAAGTTGTGACAGAATAAGGAATGAATAGAGAATGAAGGGGGATTGGGAGTGAAGGGGGGATAGGGTGAAGAGGGAATAGGGCGAAGAGGGAATAGGGAATGAAGGGGGGATAGAGATGAAGGGGGAATAGGGAGTGAAGGGGGAATAGGGAGTGAAGAGGGAATAGGGAATGAAGGGGGAATAGGGAGTGAAGGAGGAATTGGGAGTGAAGGGGGAATATGGAGAGCGGGGGATAGGGAGTGAAGGGGGAATAGGGAGTGAAGGGGAATAGGGAGTGCGGGGGATAGGGAGTGAAGGAGGAATCTAGGGAGTGAAGAGGGAATAGGGAGTGAAGAGGGAATTGGGAGTGAAGGGGAATAGGGAATGAAGGTGGAATTGGGAGTGAAGAGGGAATAGGGAATGAAGGGGGAATAGGGAATGAAGGGGGAATAGGGAGTGAAGGGGATAGGGAATGAAGGGGGATTAGGGAGTGAAGAGGGAATAGGGGTGAAGGGGGAATTGGAAGAGAAGTTGTGACAAGTTCCTATTAGCCTGTTTAGTGTTTAAAAGGAATCTGTTTTATAGTTGAATCCCAGACACATCCATCTCAGACTCTAGAGGGTATATATTATAAACGATTAAAGATTTGAAACCTCTCGCGAAAAATGGAAATTCAAAAATTGAAACCAATGCATGCATAAAAGATTTCAAAAATGGAGATGGAACTGAAGCAAATTACCCTTTCCAGTTTTCCGGTATTCAAAGAATTATTTTCATACATGATATACGTATTGATGGAACGATCCTAAAGATTTCTTCATTCAAGATAAACGATTCAAGCGTTTGTGCAACGAAAGTTTCTCTTTCCAGTTCAATAAATAACAGACTTGAAGTAAAACTAAACGGGGGGTTATTACAGAAAATCAAGGAACGCTGATCTGACATCGAATTAATCATTTTATTCAAAAATTTGAGACATTTTCACGATAAAACAGCATATAAAGCAGAGAATTCGCCGAGAGCCGTCAAAAGATTGACAAAACATCACCATGAACGGAAGACTTACTGGCGGCGCATTCTGTCGGAAATGCAATAGAATCCGAAGTATGCAAAGCTGCAATGTACCCGTATACTATCCAACACAAACGCTAACTATCTGAAAAAATGCGAAACCCTACGCAGTATATCCCTCCCATCCACACACTAATGTGCGAGGAGGACTGAGAGTGACGTCATTATCAGAGTTTAGAGTGGGGAACTGATGACGCTCCAGAGCTACCCGGTATCCGCTAGTAGCCGTGGAATGTGCTGGAGTGAACACAAGTCTCAGGAGAAAGAGTGACAATTAGTGCAAATTACATACTTCTGGTGTGTACTCGGTGGCTCACATTGGAAACACGCGCTGATGTTGGCTCATGTGACCCAGAGGCACGTGGTCGAAGGAATGTGGTCTGGCGCTGCTGTTTGCGGGGGCTATGGCCCTGTGGTGAGAAACCCAGCCACAATTCATCAGGGGCTGGGTCACATGACTGGGCGCGGATTTAAATCTTGGTCTTACGATCTCATAATTTCTAGTTACCATGACAACCAATCACTAACCTAATTAAATACTTGCTATACTGTGTTATATCTGGAGTAGCTGAGAATTATATCGTGATTAGTAAGGGGTGTATAGAGCCCTCACTAAAATGAGGATTATCAACAAATAAACGCGACGCACTTGAATTAAGCCAGTAATTCGGTCACGTGAAAAAAATTGAACTGAACTGCGGCTGAACATGAAACTTCCAGTTCATGAAATGTAGAGGCGACACGATAATCACATGATTTTCGAAAGCTCCTGATTTTTAAACTCTATCGTATCATTGAACGTTTTAACTTGCTCCCTAAAATGAGTGTTTCTTGTCAATAGGTGTTTCAGTTTCTGCGCCAGGTCAGATCAAAGGATTGAGTCATGTGACCAACCCGGCAAAATTCAAATAGGGCGAGTAAAGTCAATGTTTGGATTGATTTACCAAATTACAACGCTTTCACAGGATTTTAAACAATCAACGATCGAATATTCACAAAAATTAGCTGCGAAGGATTGAGATAAAAACCGCCCCTGCGAATTATTGACTAGGATGAGAGAAGGAATTCAAAGCGAGCGAACCAATGATCCATTAATAAATAATAATCTAGCTGCCGACAATTCGAGCGACGGCAAACAATTAGATCTAACTCACATAATGAGCTCTCAAATCAACACACCTAGTCTGATATGATCGTTAATGAGATTAGCGTGAGTACACACAGTACACCCACACAAATGTGTTTACAGGAGATCAGCTGGAATAGCAGCTCGCTAACCACCGACTCTAATTGGGAAGGAAAGAAGAGCCAGGGCCGGGCAATGTAATTGTCAGCGCTATTTCAATAAGTTCATGCAACAAAACCTGGATCAGCAGCGATTTATATAAATAGCAACAGTTTGATCTAGCAACAATTTGATCTGCGGTGTTTGCCCGACGTGGTGGCTTGTGCGTCACCATCGGCATTTGTTTTTATTTTTCCTGCTTTTTACCGGGTTTTACGATGGCCAAAAATATCAACATATTATGAACGAATATTATAACGCAGCAACTATCTAACTATCTTGAAATTGATATATTTTTGACATGTTGTGCGGAAACTAGATACATCTAGTCGATTAAACGGTTTGGAAACCCAAACTTAAATAGATTCTTTTATTTGTCAACACTCTAGTGTTCAACCCTTACAGTGAACCATAAATTGCAATCGAATTCTTAAACTTATTGAACAGAACTAATGAATTCTGGTAGCATTCAAATTACTAAACTCCCTGAAACAGAACCAATGAACTCTGAACGAAACCAACAAAATGTAATTTGATGAAGCTTTCTCTCTCCTTCGCGCCCATCTTCCGCAGAAGTTCAGGTACGGAGATGGTCACTATTCTTGTGTACTAATGAATTGGATTCAGAGAACGAGCATATTAAATATCTTAGCTTCATGCTATATATTCCTCTTTAATTACAGAGAAAACACGGAAAACAACGCATTTTCAAGTCCAATTTCCATGATTTCTAAGGAGATGATGATGGACTTTCATTATACATGAATAAAAATCAAGCTCGTTTTCAGCGACATCCATCGGTTCAGAGGATCCGATAGAACCAACAAACAAACAAACAGGAATGTGGACTTCTTCTGTCTACATAGAATATCCGACTCGTGATTACAACTTTCTCACAATGATATAAAACACATAATGTTACAAAACTTCCTCTGAATAGATTTTAAAACGTCCGCAACTTTCGTAAACTGTAAAATATATGCACTGAATTTTGATTGAAGACTTTGACAGTGAACAGTAGGAGAGATGTCCTCGAGAGAGAAAGAATAAAAGAGAGGGATTGTGTTATAAATCGTCTTATATTACGCAGTATATCATAAGCCATTATATTTCCTTAATTAATTTTTATTATTTATCAATTAAAATAAAAATTGCTCACTGAATTGCTCACGAAATTGCTTTAACTTTAATTATCCTGTCGTTTGCAAGCTGAGTTAATACAGCAGTATATTCGACATTCGTATCACCGCATGTATGTTGTCCGATTGTTATTATACGACAGTTTGAGTTGACAAGTACCTACTTAAACGCAGCTATATTTAGAAAAACGATTATTTCAAATACAACTTTTAATAATTCAAAATTTCATAACAACAATACTTAGAAAATATAATATTATTCAAAGGGATAAAGTCACGAGACAATGACAAACATAAGTTGTCAACTGGCGACCTGTACAACATTAAACACTGTCAATAAGTCAGTAGCAGGCCTTGGATTGGAGACGCGGTTAAATTGGGTGACAAAGTGCAATACACTACTCAGCGACATGGATAGGAAGCTTGGAAATGAGAATAACAGGTGCAGTTCGAACTAAAGCTTGCGCGTCTTTTGTGTGCGCGGCGCCGCGGCTTACGTTTGCGCGGCGTAAAGACATATAAATGACATGTCTGTACGCCGCGCAAACTTAAGTAGAGCTGCTTTTTGTGTAACTCAACAGAGGGAGAATTTTGTGTGAAATATTTATATGGAACAAAATTTGAGAATTTTACGAAAAAATAATTTCGAGTCCTCAAAATTTTGATTCTTCGAATTATTGTCGTAAGGCGCGAAAAAAGGAAAAATAGATGAAGATGAATTTCGAAATTTAACACGTTGCTACTTCAACACAAGAAACGACGCATAAGTTACGAAGGAAAGAAAGATTCCATAAGCAGAAAATGTCGACAAATTTTAGTGACGTAACATTGGCAATTAGTATTTACAGTTAAAATCCAGAAGACAGACGCATACCACAGACCTGCGTTGAAGAAGTGGAAAATGTGAGGAAATTCCTGGGATCTGTCCTCACATCCCAGATTCACAGAACATTTCACAGCAAATACAAGTTACAGTGTGAGAAAACACGAGGTACACAGCTTGTACAGTCCGTGATGGAAGTTATGAAAGGAATGCAAAGTACGGTTTTCAAATAAATGAGATTTTAAAAGCACATTTAAATGAGAATTTAAAAGCAGTAAAGCAAATTTAAAAGCACATTTCAATGAGAATTTAAAAGCACATTTCACAGGACGACGAATCGTGTAAAGCACAGTCTGGAAACATTCCCACAATAATAATATCCATTATTTTCCAATACCCCGAGGAGGTTTTAAAGCAGTCTGAGCATGATACCGCAATGTAAGAGAAAGAGAGGCTTTACTGCTGAGACTAGGAGCTGGTACAAGGAAGGCGCAGACCTTGCTGTACTTGCTAAGTGGTATTTAGCAACATATGAGGGGTTGGTGTACTGGCTCATTCCATTGACACACACTTAACAATATGTGAGGAGGAGGAAGAGGGTAAGAGGAAATGACAACACTTCATAGTTTCTTGTCAATGCTCTAGTTATTTCTAGGATCGAGTAGTAAGGTACGGTATAAGGTCGGGAGCTTCATGGTTGAAAGGAATATTATATTATTTCCGGCACAAACCCCACCCATTTCGCCTCTAACATTGCAAAGTTGCACAAACAAACAAATAAACAAACAATGAATAACAACATCTCATCAAGTAACTACTCCAGTAGTACACTACAGCTCAACAATAAAAGAAGCAACACACAATGGAGACCCTGGGGCAAGTGATGGGGACAAGGATCCCAGTTAAAGGAAGAATAGACTGAGTAACCTCGTCAATGGAACACGTTAACTCCAGACAGTGACGTAACCAGCGCAAGCCTTGGGATCGAGCTATAATGAGGATCTAGAGGGTATACAGCGAACATGTGCTGATGGAAACGTGATATGTACAGATTCGCAATGTACGGATCCACAAACTAACGTCAACGGATCTAGGGGAGGATCTATGTTTAAAGATACATGATCTACAATAACGGATCTGAGCGAGAATCTCTGTTTGAATTAACTAGCAGCTGACGCCGTATCAACTTTCTCAGAGATCGTATGGTAATGTACTCATTTTCATAATACTCTTGTGGTTGTTTTCGAACGTGAGACTTTTCTGAATGGGCTGTAAAAAGAACAAAAAAGAAAAAAAATAGAAAAATAATAATTTGGCAAAAATTTTAACAATTGAAAAAAAAGTTCTCTTCAGACGCAGAATTTAGACAGATAGGAATTAATGTTCTTGATTTAGACGGCTTTAACTTAATCAGCGGAATTCTATTTAAATATCAATTAAGTAACTCACACGTTGATAGGACGTCGTGTCTTGGTGGTTTTAACCCTGGGCCCTGTACCGTAGACACACTGGTTCATGTTCTTCACGTTATCTTCCCGCTTTATCACGCTGTCAAACCACTCCCTAATTGGATGGGCGTCAGGGGAGAGTAATTAGGAAATAGTGAAGTGTAATCAGGGAATTCCTAATAGCACACGCCTACCTAGAACCCATCACCATTGGTTTAATCATGATAACGTTTCTCTTGTTACACGGAATTTCAGTTGTTTAATTGGGAAGAATTTACACTGTTCAAGACGTTTTGAGAATTTGAATAACGATTGGATTAGATGAAACTCGCGCTAATTGCTGATGACATGCAATTGGGGTCCATCATTAACTGAACTCAATCACACCTTTAAAGATCATTAGACCACAACAAGCTTCAATCAATGCGATTGGTGAATCTAAACATTATCATGCAATTATCACCAATTCTAAAGAAAATAGCAACGTTAAATTTTCAAAGGATCGCCTTCAAGCCAAGAAGAGAGTATCGAAAATTTTTCATTTCTAATGCAGCTCATGAATAATTATCCATTGATAAGGTCATAATATGTCACTGTCAATTGCCAGGTTTCACAGCACTTGAATGATTAATTTTCCACGATCATAGTAACCTGTTGGAGAGGATGTTGTACTTGTCGAGGGGGTTGGAGCTGTTTCTCTTGTGGTGAGCAGGTGGGGCGGGGTGGGTCCGCTTCCTCCGGTTGGGACACGTCAGATACCCCTCACTGCGGTCCGCGGGAGCCGGAGCCGAGTCTATCATGTCCTCGAATCCGAAGGGGATTGAGTTTGAGATAGGGTGCTGGGTGAGATAGAGTGAGAGATAAAGTCAGAGACTCAGAAATAAAGTTAGGGATAAAGTTAGAGAATATAATGATAGAGATAAAGTTAGGGATAACGTTAGATTAAGTAAGAGATTAAGTGAGATAATTTGAAGATAAATCTGGGCGAGGGAGATTGATAATGGAAATTGAGCTTTGACAAGTGAACAACAGTCCGGCGAACTTATAATTGAACGTTCCTCGTGTCAAGTCCAGTGTTTTGGGGAATCATACGCCAGTTCCCCGTTCCATTATCACCCAGTTAAAAGCCTCTTTTCCAGAGCCATCAAGAAGACATGTTACAAGTATCAGATGTTAATAGTCTGTCAGTAGCTACTTAGAGAAGCTCAAGAGAAGAGGAGGAGGAGGGTTCTGATATTCCGATATTATTCCTGCATAATACTGGGACTTGTACGGGTTTAGACATCGGAACTCGTACAAGTGATATCCTCCAATACACACACGCACACTATCTCAGGCTTACGAACTTACGACTATCACATGAATCATATAGGAAGTCGCATCTACTCTGCAGCGAAATAAAATTGCAGATTTCATATTGCTGCGAGTTACGACATATTATATTATGCATCTTTTACCAAAAATCAAGGAAAGTTTGAAATAATCCGAAATCTTCACGCTGCCTGCCCTCGCTTACCCCACTAACCCGAGGTAAGAGGTTCGGGTCCCCGTATATCGCTTACCCCACTAACCCGAGGTAGAGGTTCGGGTCCCCGTATACCCCACTAACCCGAGGTAAGGTTCGGGTCCCCCTATTTCGCTTACCCCACTAACCCGAGGTAGAGGTTCGGGTCCCCGTATATCTGGGAGAGCCGCTTGGGGTTGTGGACGGTCTTGAAGTGCTGGTCCAGCTCGTTGCTGCTCTTGCACCGCTCCCGCAGCACGGAGTCCTTGGGCCGGGGCGGCTTCTTGGGCGTGTCCGTGGCGGGCTCCGAGTGGGTCCCTGACAGCTGCTGGAGCCGGGACCGGCCCTGCTTGGGGGTCAGGTACCCGGAAGCGAGGGGCGGGGCTGACGCCGTCACATGGGCAGGAGTCCGAGGGGGCGTGGGACGAGGGGGTGTGAGATGAGGGGGAGGAGGGGGAGGCGAGGGGGTCTTCTTCTTGTGAGAGGTGGTAGTGACGAACTACCATGACAAGGCCGAAGGGCTGCGAGCGAATGAGTTCAACTACCTTCTTAATCTTCCAACCAACCTGCAAAGGAAAGGGCTGATAAGACGAAAACAAAGATTACATATTCCGTTATGCAGATAATATCAGAGTGGAACAATCCACTCCAGCCAACTCACTGAAATTTGAAACACAAATAGAACAATGCGTTGTTAAGTTCGGAAAAGAACTCCCTCCAAATATTCGACTTACGATATTCTGATCGTTGACTTCTATAACTTCGTCTCCGCTCTTAATCCGACCACTTTTATCAGCTGGAGTCTACACAAAGATAGCAAGGTTACAAAACACGAAATGAAATACTCAATTCATATTCATTGAATCTTGAATCTTCAAAGATAAAAAATCGATAATAAGCGCTATTCTAATCAGAGATAATCGGGATTAACGATAAGAAGCATAATGAGACTGGTCGTGGAGGTAAGGACTGAGAGGTCATTATAATTCCAACCTAAAGATATTTGTAGGAAATCACGACAGGTTCAAAAGAGTACTATTACACCACGATATGAATTCGAATTAGTGAGGCAAGAACTCATCACATTGTAGATGTATAATGAGGATTCAGGAGGCATTAAAAGGTACCTCTTGTAACAGTAAAAAGCAATACAACTGATCTATGCTATATCTAAATCACACCATCTATAAATAGCTCCTAAAATCAGACAACAGCACTCCACTGAGGTCTGAGATATCAACAAAACTTCAGGCGCGGAGAGAAACAAGAAATTCGCCTAACAATCGTCAAATTTTCTCCTAAAACCGTTGTTTTCCGTCGCGTGGAGAGCGCTCCAGTTAGGCTAGGCAAGCGGTCGTTGAAGGGTAAAACCCAAAGCTGGTGACGGTTGGTGCTGACTACGGAGTATTCTTGTAGTGCGGAGTAATTTAACCAGACGTCAGTTAACAAGCGAGGTGTGTGTTCAGACGCAAACACACAGCGCCAGGATGTCTACTAAACGTACACACAAACATACATACAACCATGTAGGAAATCAAACACAACACACAAACATGTAGTAAATCAAATACACACGACAAACCACTGACTACCACCGACATGCTCCCTCCCCTGCTTGCAATCCCAAGGATTGAAGGATTGGAGGGGAGTGACGGTGTTTCTATGGTGTAAAGCAGGGGTGACGTCAAATCGCTAATTCGTTGTCTGCAACAATTTGCACAAAACATTACATTCCTGATGCTTGGCAAACGTGTCAATCTGCAGAGAGCTGAAAACCAATCAACGACCACCGCTAAATTAACGCAGCCAAAGTGACGAAAACAAATTAAATCAATACAATAGAACAATACGGTAGGGCGGGGAATCGCGTTGCTGTGGAGGCAGTCAAGGCAGCAAAACATCCTAATATAGGACTAGAATATCCACTGACCACCCATTTTCTGTTTTCGCAAGAAGCAGTGGCAACCCTCCACGAGCCATGGCGGAGTGTCACAAATCCCGGAGATTTTAATTTCTAGGGAAGGAGTGTTGCAAATCCCGGAGACAGGTATAGAGCAGTACTGCTGCAGTGCCGCACCTCTACAACAAAGTACTGTACTAGACCTGACGCTAATTAGGGGGAGTATAACGTACGTACTGCCCTCAATAAACCAGTCTGTGACGATGCAAAGCGTTTCACTAAACGAGAGAGAGAGAACTCTGACTTAACGCAGAGTGAGGGGAAATAACGGCAAATTTACCTGCCTTTTAGCAAAACCAATTCTCAGCATTCTTGGAACTGGGGTAGCGAAATTAAATGGCACATTGAACTGGGCTTCAAATTATCACGAGAGTTTAGAGTCGGGTTTAAGTGGTTGTGATGATATGACTTAAATGCTTTAAGCTTAAAATGAAGGAGTGCCAATGTCATTTAATTCGTATGGGAATTTTTTAGAAATAAGTTCTTGCAATAGCAATGTAAGTTAGCTTCTTGGGTAAAATATCAAGGGATTTATAACTTCATAACCAAAGAGGATTTAAGATTCAAACAAAAATTGCGCTCGTTTTCTCTAACTTCGGCGAGCTCTTAATTGCCCTCTTCCGTTAAATTCACGAAACATACGTAAGTGGCACGCGTGTATCTTGCATTTTATCGCGCGCGCGGTACAGAAACATCGCGGTGCAGGAACACCCCATTTCATCACGATCGATGCTAACCCTCTTCAATGCCTTTTTGTATTAATTCAAAAAATGCGCTTGGAAGAGGGAATGTTATGTTCAAATTCAATGAACGGTTCACAGCATGAAAATCAGACGAATGGCAGGAACAACCCTTAACACACAGACAATTACAAGGGTTCACAGAAATAGCCACACCCGCTTACCACTGACTCCTTCCAATATCGACAAAACGCTATTTCAATGCCAAATACGGCAGTTAATAAGATCTGTTGCTATAAAAGATACGCAAATCATGCCGTCGTGGCACCACTGTCAGTATCACACGCAGAGTGTGTCTCGAGGACAACAGAGACGAAACCAAACCTACGTAGGTCGAGAGAGCTGCTGGTAGTATGTGGTATATAACCGAGTGTTATATACGGCCCGACATATACACGCACAGCTAAAACTGGCGGCTGAACGTCACCAACTTAACACTTTGAGGCATGAAGATGACATCACCGGGAGCGCCTTCACTTGAACCTGGTGTTTGAGCAGCACTCAGAGAGCTCTCAAGAGAGTTGACTGACGTAAACCAGAGACTTTTAGCGGTGCCGTGTTATAACGCAACGCACAGAGTGGGTGCTATAGCAACCTAAAACTTAACTATAAACGCAGAATTTCTGAATTTTAATCAATACCTGTGGCAATTTCGACTTGTCGAATACTTCAACGATTTGCATAATAGGGTGTAATATGGTAACTATCGGTAACAATTGAGTACTGTAATGAGGTTTAAAATTTTATTAAGTTCTGATCCGAGTGAATTGTATAGACGAAAAGCTCGCGATTTTGTGATAAAATAAGAAGTCATTAGGAAAGCCACGTAGAAGACTAACATCAAGACACGCGGGGAGCGGAAAGGAGCGAAACATTGTATGGGGGGACGGTATTAATGAAGGTATAAAGGCTGGTGAGTCACCTGACACCAGAGTGTTATCTACCCTCATACTCCACCAGTGGGGGAGGGTATTATCTGGCCAGGGTTTGGCATTCCGCCAAACCCTGGGACGGATCTAGGGTTACATTCCTGCACACTTCACAACACAGCGTGTTTCTTGACTACAGGACTTACAGGAGTAACGCATGTGTGTGGAGAACGCTCGATTTCAGGAGGACTAGAAAAAACATGCGGATTTACTGCTCGCTCGTTAACTTTATTAATAGATTCTGTCGAAAGCCCTCCGGTATAATCTAATGGTTCGCACAGACATATACGTAAGGAACGTGGTGTGGTGCTGGATAGGAATGTAAGTGGTGGGCCGTGGGGCATGACTACGGTTATGGTTGGGGGACCACGGTTGTGGATACTTGCATCGAGAAGCGAGACCCTCGCTACAGGAACAACGCTATATAGGTAGCGTGGAAATCAACT
Organism: Beroe forskalii; assembly: GCA_011033025.1. Taxonomy (NCBI): domain Eukaryota; kingdom Metazoa; phylum Ctenophora; class Nuda; order Beroida; family Beroidae; genus Beroe; species Beroe forskalii. Next base: position 106,075 of record WFMF01000256.1, read on the forward strand.
GTGATTTCTTAGTCTCAAGTCAATCTGCTTGAGAGAGAAGCAAAAGCAATCCAGTGTTCTGGGGTGATTTAATCTCAGCATGCAGATTGCAGGTTCAGGCAAGAAGAAAGAATGGGAAAAGAGATTGCAGTTCAATTGCGTTATTTTCGAAACTTGCGCAATATTGAGACTTTTGCATATCCTAAAGTTGACGAATCTTCATCTTATCATGACAAAGAATTTCAATTAAATTACATACTGTTATCACACACCTCAAAGGACCTCTAAAACTCAAATTAAAATCATCCAGCTTAAAGTAAACTCAGCTCGCAAATCTTCATATGTCCATGTGAAGCTCAGAGCACATACTATAAATAAAAACAGCCCAACTAAGACGTTCTAAGCTTATAAATCACACTAAACGGTCTCTGCCAAAAAGCTGTCAAGAGATCATCACAATCTTGAGATCTCTATACACTCAAACACAAGAAAAAGTGCTCTCAAGAGCCGGTCTGAGAGCAGTGAGCGCTATTGGCACAGTTTTCACAGTGTATGAAGTGTAGAGGTGGTGACAGAACTGAGAACACAGTAGTCCGATACACGCCACAAACGGGTATATAAATAGAGTGGAGAAAAGACGACAAGACGTGGGCTATTGGATACGTTAAATCGTGATACTGTTGTCACTGTCAGCTGCCAATAAAGTGTTCAGAGCCTACAATGGAAGGGAGAAAAGTTGGCACGTGAAATGAAAAAAACATATATATTTAAGAAAAACATTAAATTACATGTCCAGTTATAACTTATAGGGCTTCCTTATCAAAATACAAGAATATATGTAGTGACTTCATTAATAGTGACTTCATTTATAGTAATTATTTCATAATTGTGTACTGGCTCCCCGATAATATTTTTCAGACCAACTGGACTGAAAAGAGACTACAATGCCTGAAAATATTGCACTTGAAATCGCTCAGAACTCACTTGAAATCGCTCAGAACTCACTTGAAATCGCTCAGAACTCACAAAAATTGGCCAGAAAAAAAGAAATTAAACGAATCAAACGATGGATAATAATATATAGGAGTGAATATAAAAATAATCGTGGAGACTATAACAAATATAATACTGGGTAAAGTAGTTTCCGAGCAATACGATAAGTTGTAACACTATTGTCTAAATTAGCGATTTCAATACAGGTGAAGCAGTAGATGTGCCCGTGTCGTCACGCCGTTAGAGGGTGTTTAAATAACAACAACAACAGCAGCAATAATATACGCATTATTAATATTTAATGTGTGTCACAGGGCTCATGGGGAAACGTTTTGACATCTGTCATTAACCACACGTCTTTAGGGGGGCAACCCCTATTAACCACCCATCTAAAGGAGTGAACCCCCATTAACCACCCGTCTATGGGGAGCAGCCTCACTCCAGCACGCATCGGACAAGGGGGGATCGGTCTAACACACCAACACAACCTTTAATCAACTCTACTTGGACAACAGTCCACAGACAGTGGCGCTTACCTACGACTAGAAACTCTCTCACACTCTGAGGAAGTAGGAACTATGAGAAATTAACTGAGCTCTGAAGTAGCAATGTCAGATATGCCCCAGTTCACCCCAAAACATGACGTAATGTCACAGCAGTCTCGTGCACATGATCGTTTGTGCATTACCGTGATATGGCATCATGTCAATTAGAAGGAACAAGGAGTTGGTGATTGAGAGGCATTATCATAGGTTAGAATGGTGGATAGATGACGTCATTATCATAGGTTAGAATGGTGAATTGATGATGTCACTCCACTAACTCTTAGCCAAGAGTACATAAGTACAGTGCCACGGGTGCAATGAAGTACAAAGTGTCCCACGGATCTCCATGGTACAATTAACAGATGCCAGCCTCAACAAGTTTTACGTCCTCAATGAGCCATTTTAAACTATAATTATGACGTCACACACTATGCCTCCTAGACTTCTTGGACTTGTTGTGCCCCCTAGCTGATAACCCCAGGGTCACATTATGATTACCTCCACGAACCAGAGCTCTAATTCTGTATGTTGTTAGAACATTGGACATCGTTGCTATGGCAACGGTTGCTATAGTCTTGTTGTTAGTGACAACTTGACAAGTATTTCCTTGGTTGCGACTTCATGTGACAGTAACCCGTCGTAAAACTACAGTTTCCTGGTGCGCGTCCAAGTCTCAAGGTTTTGTAAGATCTGTCATAGTATGAGGGGTTAAGTAACGAGTAAAAAGTTCAGACTGTCATATTACGCACCGTAGGCGATACTGTGATAGCCACCGTAATATCTCAATGAAACGAGGCCGATGGCCGAGGTTTCAGTCGAAAGGATTTAATTCGCACGGGTTTTCAAACTGATTTATGCACCGAAGTACCAAACTCCTAACGCGTTGAAAAGAGCCTTTTCACAATTCACTTATGTAGAACTGGCACTACCGTTCACAATAAATGCCTAAATGGTTACACAGCGCACACTGTTCCAAAGAGCATTACAAATTATTGTTCGGCCCTGGTTCAAGAAGCGTAACGGGGTTGAAAATACACTTCTTAAACGATATGTGTAGTAATACGGTGAGAAATAATGTCATCATGACTTACGAACCGTGACTGTATCACGTACGAATGCTGCAATCACTAGGGACAAACGTTTTTTAATCGGATTCGTTTCGATAACCACCCGTTTTTAGCAGTTTCGCAATATGCACGTCCTTGCAAGCAGTTGCAGTATTGACACGGTAATAAGGTGAAAAATTCGAGTTTCTGAAATATCATGTTAACCACATGCCGCTTCCGCTACAAGATCAAGTTTACGTTTATTGTATTCAGAGAAATCAGATCAAATTCATGTCAAAAATCCTTAAAATGTGAAAGTAAGCAGTAGATAGAAAATGGATCAGCGTAGGATTTACAAAATATGATGGAATCACTATATATCAACGCCCTGTTCATTATCCCAAGTTAACCAAGTTACCAGGCTGAAGAAAAAAGTGTTAAAATCCTCGGTAATCATCCTATAAATGGGCAGGGAGACAGAAAGACATTATCAACGTATTCGCTCGCTTTATAATCTCATGGATCAAAGCAGGGCCATAAGATACAATGTGACAATCGATTGTCAGCAATAGTGGGGGGCAGCACAAATATATAGAAGGTAAGTTGTCAAACGCTGATATTATAACGTCTGAACTCCCAATATTATCAGCAACCTCATGTCAAAATGCATAGAGGTCAAAATGCATAGAGGTCAGAATGCACTGATAGTCAAAATGATGGTCAAAGACAAAATGCACATGATCGAAAGCACCATTAGCCAGAGATACCATAATAATTTCACAACGAAACATCAAATTCATGTGTCCACATCATGATGATAAACGATGAAACGATCAATCTATGATAGAATAGTTAACCGATAAAGAGCAGTAAGAGTCCACACCCACAGTGGTTATATGACAAGGATAAAGGAGTAATAATAAAGTAATAATAACCAATTGCTGGAATGGAGGGGGGTCAACTGGTCACTATTCCCACCCTCCTCCAATCACCATCCACCTGCCACTCCTCCTCTGTTAATGATACTCTAATACAGCCCGTCAGTAGTGAGTGTATCATTCGATGCCGTGCACGCCACCAATAACCATTGTAAACACGACTAACAAACACACACACACACACAAACACACACTCACGAAGGCACAACACAAACAAACGCACAACCATTAGGACAAGCACACGAACGTCTCGATCAATGATCAGAATATACAAATTCTTGACACACAGTTAGGTGTGAGCCGTGAGGAAACCATTATAATTACTCATTTTATATTTATTTTTAGGGAGTTGAAAAGAAAAAAGGAATTGAAGAACAGGTTAAAATAGCAATATAGAAGTTTGGGCTTAGTAGTAAGTCACTTGTCAAATTAAGTTCTAAATGGCCAATACGCACGATAATTTACAAATTGACTTTGTAGGAGCCAACTAAACTTATCGATAAGGTTCGATTAGGCACGGAACACGGATACAAACTCGTAAATGCCCCCTCACAAACCAAATAAGGGTTTGAAAATAATTGATTGTTTGAAGCCATGATAATGACGTCAATTTCTCATCAGCCTTGTGAACGAATTGTACGGGAAGGTTTAGTAATACATAAATTGAAAGTTTATCCGAACTAACGAAGTTTGCATATCTGAGGTGCCACGGAACAATTTGCTTTTGAGGTCTAATATTAACCCCATTAACGTTTAATGCGATTGTACTGACATTACATGTACTCTCTCTTCTTCTGTGCTGACAGAGTTCTGACAACACGTTGACGGACTGTACTTTACATATATCAGGAGTCAAAGTACTACAATTCAGTACTTTGTGAGGAGGTTTTGCGGGCTGAGTTACGCCCAGTGAAAGTACCGAAGTAGGTACCGACTACAAGTAGAAACTGGTAAGATTCGCGCCAGGCACACTGCACAGTGGCCGGGTTGGGACTCTTCGACCGCCTTGGGTAAAGGGCTCGGAGTTAGGTTTCTAATGAGTGTGGCAAAAAAACGTGATGTACTCTATTACTGTGCATACAGTACAAAGTACGATTAGACAATAAAACATACAATAAGATAAAACATACAATAATATATACAATGTGCATCTGAGACAAAATCGACCTACAAATACACCGGGCTGCAAGGAAGGAAAGCAAATGAACCAAACAACTCGGCAGCGTTAAATGACACACGCAATCAGCATACTGCCCCTGAATAATTCAATAAAGCGATATACAAAGTGGATTATGTAGCTGGAAATACGGGGGATATGATAATCAGTGAAAACACGCACTGAATAATGCGATCAAAAGCATTGCGAATGTAAGGTATTTATGTAAGTTATTTTTCGCTCCGTTGGCCGTTATCACACAAGTATTCTATTCTTGTCTCCCAGTACAGTCCCTAGAAATTACCAAATTACCATAACCTAGCAAGATCACAAAGAAAGGCCTGAGGGGAATTGATCATTGATCTGATTGTCAAAAATAAATTATGTCCTAGGCTCGCCATAATTCTGGAATTTGGCGACACTACAAGTATTTGGAATGGATCAAACTTTTGAGATTCCGAAGCAAATGTAAGGTAAATTTAAGGCATTTCTACTATTTCTCATTAACTTTTTCACTTAATCATGTTTCCTCTGGAATTTGGTAGCTTAATGCCAACATTTAACAATCCTACACGCATTGGACTCAGGGCTAACGCAAGTGCAGTGGTAAGAGAGTAAACGCAGCATGGAAGTTGGGCTGATCTAAATCTAGTCGGTGTTAAAACGTCGAAGTGGAGGTGAAAACAAGCTGTTAAACTCAGATTTTGATGTTTAAAGCGATGAAAACAGCTGCAGAGACCGGCAGAGCTGACGACAAAACAAGAAAATAAAGAATATCCAACGCTAGCGTATTTATATATCATTATATATCATTGAACGCGGAGGAGGACAAAAATAGCGCGGGATAAGGTTTTCTATTCGATAAAACACTTCAATTAGCTATTAAAAGAAAAGACAAGTCTATACTTGAGGAATATACGGAAATCGGCGCCTCTAAACCTCCAGTGAGATAAGAAGCTCAAATAATAATATATCCCTCTTATTTGAGAATGAAGGCTCACGTCGCCACGTGGCCTCGAGCGAGATATAATTAAGATACGAAACACATTTACAAGTTCACATTAAACGATCTCATTAAGGCAAAATCAGAGATCTCAGAGCAAAATCAGAGATCGCGCTTGCGACAAAATTAACGAAATATATCATGATTAATGATCCTCAGTATGAGGTCAAGCATATAAGGAAGTGTTGAGAAAGTACTCACGTTCGGTAGGATCCGCTTCACGATGTAGAGTCCACTCGACGTTTCACGGAAGGAGAAACCCTAGAAATGAGTGAGAGCGTCAGAACAGCCCGGTTATACGTATACTGTATACTAAAAAAGGCAATACGTTCAAAGACATGCTACTGACTCGCGAGTATGTCAGCTAATAGAAAGTTTGGATGACGTCACTACTAGAAGTTTTCAGGGGGAATTGATGACGTTACCAAGCCTCCATTCAGAGCATGGCATATCATGAGTGTCATTAAGTAATGATGTGGTAATGTTGGAAACACAACCATGTGTCGGGCCACTGAAAGTCACACAGGACAATACATTCTCGCGGACAGAACCAAAATATTACATTTTATATTGGACTTCATATACGCTGGTATTATATATGGGTAATGAAACATTTGAGGTATGGTATCTATATTTGCAAGGTAATATGGTTGATTTGAGGTCGGTTACCATAGTAATTAATTGGATTTCAGTATTATGGGACATGGTTTGATGTGCGTTAGAGTGGTAGTCCTGTATTTATCAATTGGATACTACTTTAGATTCTTGAGATGATAGAGCCTTGAGCTATCACGTTTATTCGAGGAAAACCTAAAAAGTACCGTTTTGTGAACACTTTAAATTCCAATTTTCATTATTTCGCTGGTTCAAAAGTGAATATTGTTTTTGGCATATGCATGTTATACGCAACAAACCATGACATAAAATCATATGGTAAGTTGAAATTCAAATCATAATATGCTCTGTCGAACTATTTAATTTTCTTGTAAATTAACTTCCTTTCCTGGAAACTCTGGAAGGCTCGGAAGTTTAATTTCTACCCATAATTTCAAGGAGGAAACATACCAGCTACCATTCATTATGACAGCTGTTAAAATTATAAATAACTTAATTAGTTCCACAAAATTTCAAAATAGTCTGATAGTGGCAGGACGGGAAAATTTAAGAATAAACAAAAAATCTTGTGGAACGCAGTAATTTGGTTGAGTATATATAATAAAGGGAGCAAAGTATAGACTGTAAGAACGCAGCATTTAATTATATCGAACAAAAACCATTCTCGCATGACGTCAATGAATGACGTTCACAATCACGGGGATCGTAGAATTTATTTAATCTTTTCAAAGCAAATTGATCCATTTTGTGCAGTAATCCAGTAGATTAATTAAACATGTTTTCTTGTTCATGCAGTGTCAGAGAACTGTAGTCTGACGTACTGGTGTCAGGCAACCAAGTCTAATGTTAGGTCCTTCGTGAAGCCTTGGGTAAGAATTGAGGGAACCACTACTTGATGATTTCACGTTGATTCCATGATCGGCAGTGCCGTAGCAGTTTCCAACTTTATACACTTATATTAACCTGATTTATGTTCCTAAGCGGTCCAAATAATTTCCACCACGGGAGGAGGAGTGGAGAAGGTTCAAAGGGAGTGTCTTTGCGGGTTGGGAGTGTCTTTGCGGGTGGGGAGTGTCTTTGCAGGAGGGGAGTGTCTTTGCGGGTGGGGAGTGTCTTTGCGGGTGGGGAGTGTCTTTGCGGGTTGGGAGTGTCTTTGCAGGTGGGGAGAGTCTTTGCGGGTGGGGAGTGTCTTTGCGGGTGGGGAGTGTCTTTGCGGGTTAGCAGTGTCTTTGCGGGTGGGGAGAGTCTTTGCGGGTGGGGAGTGTCTTTGCGGGTGGGGAGTGTCTTTGCGGGTTAGCAGTGTCTTTGCTGGTGGGGAGTGTCTTTGCGGGTGGGGAGTGTCTTTGCGGGTTGGGAGTGTCTTTGCTGGTGGGGAGTGTCTTTGCGGGTGGGGAGTGTCTTTGCGGGTTGGGAGTGTCTTTGCTGGTGGGGAGTGTCTTTGCGGGTTGGGAGTGTCTTTGTGATGATGGGTTGGTTTGATGGGTTGAGGATGTCCTCTGCCGGCCAGGCTGCTACACCTGACCTTTTAGCAGATGAGGCTGTAGAGGTCCCAATGACAGAGCTTGTGATCAGAGACAACTGATGGACATAGTTGGCAGAGAGATTACAACTGTCCAAGATCAACCGTCAACCAAATGGGACAGATAATGGGGAGAACTACCAAATAAGAGGACGAGGCCCGACTAGGATGTCTAGCTAAAGTCACACGTCAAGGACACGTATACCGGTATCCTTCCTTACCCAAGGGCTGAGCTGATGAGGGGCTGAGGGAGTTATGGTAACTGGACTGGTTAAAAGACTGGTTAATGGAGAATGGACTGGTCAATGGAGAATGGGCATTGGGCAGGCATGGCATGCGTTCAACGCTGGCTAAGGTTCATGCTTTACCTGTGCAGAGGATGGGAGGAACAGAAGTTCACAGTGGCTCAGCGGACATGGTAAATATTAATGCCCCAAAACAGAAAACCTTGAGACAGGGAGCTCGTTCAAGAAGAAATACCCCATAAGTCCCTGTCCAAAGATTCACCGTTTATCCCGATAAAGTGACTGCATCGCATCTGTGACAGTTCGTACGTTTTGGTGAGTTTGACTGGGCGTGCTCAGGACATCTGCGTCATGCGCGTCTCCTTCCAGCTCAGCAATGAGTTGTTGTTCATAGCTGTGTACCCCGGAACAGGTGGCGTGTCCGGGAACTGCTCAAGGAACCTGCCCAAACCGATCTTGAAGCTTTCAAGTGAAATCAGTTGTGAGACGTCATGCGGCAAGATATTCCAAAGCTGAGCTGCTTTAACACCAAAAGAACTGTCATAGTCACTACGAACAGAAAGCTGGGCTTTGGTGTTTAACTGTGAAATGAGTGCCTTGATCCCAAGCCGAGGATGGTGCTTAAACTGCATTTCAAGGTCATTAGGGGCATGCCCGTTAATGATTTTCCAAACTTGGATGATGCAGTATCTTTCTCTTCGGCGTTGCAGTGACATTATTTTTAGTTTCTTGAGACGATCCCAATAGCTCATATCTCTGAGACCAGCTATCTTTCGGACGAAACATCGTTGAACGTTTTCTAACTTCTGGATGTCTATGATCTTGCTTGGGTTCCAAACAGGGCAGCAGTATTCTAGTCTTGAGCGCACCATGGACTTGTAAAGTGTGAGCATGACTACTGACGAACGATCACAGAAGGCACTGAGTACCCAGGATGCCATTTTTCGAGCTGCTTGAGAAGTCTGTTCAATATCTGTTCTTTCCTGATTTTACTCTGGTTTCCTTCTGAATGTGGTTAGGGATGGTTTTGAAACATAACCTATGGCTAGTGGCACCCACTTCGACATTGAAAAACGATAAAGGAGCAAAAACCGATAAGGGAGCAAAAGCTTCCATGATTGAATTGGTAATTTAATTGAAGCACGTGTGTGCGCGCGCGACAAACGCGCAATTTTTTTTGCGCCAAACAGTATTTGTTCGTTGAAATGTCATCGCGGATTACGCATACGACGGAAATTTATCGAATTTTCGGCCATTTACTCTATAAAAACATAGAAAACACTAGCCAGATCACAAAACAAACATCGCTTCTTCCCCAAAACAAATTGATTCATTTCACCTGCATCTCTGTATATTTCATATTTCTTATTGAGGCAAATGATAGCGCCGACTGGGGGTTTTCAATCAATCGAATTCTGCACTTTAAAGTCGTCCAGTAAAAGGTTCAGGAAGGTTCACTTTTTAGAAGCAGCTGATATAGTTCTGTGACAGTGCAAGTATCTATGACACAGCTAACTCCATCAGACTTCATTGTTCATATCAGTAGGTCTACCATGAGATTTTCTGCAGAATATCGCAGAGAGAAACCCACTCTTTAACAACGGATATATACAATTTCTACCATTCGATGCTTGCTTATTTATGCATATCATTTCTGCAACAGAGCATATTCCTTTTTAAATTCCCCTATTCGCTGCGATAGCTCTAAATAGCAGTTTCTCCAATAGCAGTTAACACAGGCTTTAGTTTGCTATACTGACAACACTCGATAACAACAGAAGATGACGAACTCACTGTATGAAGTTTTGCTGTACTGGTGATGTGAAAGAGATGACGTGTGCACTTCATTGTGTTGTATTCAAAAGCATTTCGTCATTATACAGTAATTGAAAAAAGCGTTAATAAGTAAACGCGAAATTTTACGATAATTTTTGATGGTTCAGGGAAAATGTCGTTCACAAAACCAGGGATAAAAACTGTCACCAGCTGTCGTGTATAAAGTAATATTAAATTAGAATATTATTACATTTGTATACCTGCTGCTACAACGTAATGTTTATTCATTAATAACAGACCAGATATTACTAAGGGCAAGGTGTTTCATAATAGGTCATTATGGTAATTCCCTTTGGCAATCTTCCCACACAGCATAATATCACAGCATAAAAACAATGCTGTTAATGAGATGATGGTGAGGAGATTGAGGTTGTGGATAAGCTTCTAACTTTCTTACTAAGGCATATTCCAACTTTTGCTTTTGAGCCAAGGAACAGCCTAGAAAAATTAATGGTTTTGCTTTATTCTGTCACGGTCATGATTCAGCAATAGAATAACAGTCTGGAAGATTCTGTAACCTTTTCGACCACACAAACGACATACGAATCTCTTTTGTCCTACGTACTAAGAAGCTTGAGGTATTGTCTGCGATGGGGTATTGTTTGATTACAGTGTATAACGCATAAAGCACAATGCCAAGCTATTGTTAGCTTTCATTCTATTATTGTTAGCTTTCATTCTATTGTTTTTAAGGCTCAGGTATTACGTCAGTACATATTATCATATTGTGTATCATGCAAATCTTAGGTTATTTTAGGTAAATCTTAAGATGTCATGAGGGCGCATAAGCAGAACATTTGCTTTTGAGACGGTACATGGGAAGTGTTATTGTAGTCTACTCTTCTTGTAGATTTAATAAAAGGGTGACGTCAAATAATAAACAAATCTACTGCCGGCTGTTTCTTAGAGTATAAACAATGCATAGCTTTGAAATAGCAGCCTTTCTTGTGAAGGACAATACAAGTAAATGTAAGTTTATACTGATTAATAATAGCTTACTTAAATTAAATTGCATAATAAACGTCAGCTTACTTAACCATTGTAAACTTTTTAACCTTTTTTAACCTCTTTTAAAATTACTGTAATGAAATGGTAATTTATTCTGCATTTAACCATTTCATTGCACACCAAATGATAACAATAAACTCATGAAATAATTGTAATAAGAACTTTACTTTAGTAATCTGTATTTAATCTAGAATATTCTTTTAAATCTAGAATATTCTTACCCAGCCTGTGTCCCCGTCAGGATGGAGCGTAATCCTCTCAAAAGTAGGGCAGCCCCTGTCTCCCATCACACTCTGTTCTACCATGTATCTAGTGTTGTCACACAGCGAGGACAGCTGAATGAGGAGGGGTTAGAATGGGCAGAGGACTTAGATGAAACTATGGGCATTGCAGCAACAGGGCCGATACTAACTAAAATGTTTTTTATTCTCTCTAAAGGACGGCAACCCCACGTTTCCACACCAACGTGCGTCGCACTGCTGATGATCTATGGAGATGACACCCCTCCTTGCGGTGTCAAGGTGCCCCGTGAGGCCAAAGTAAGGGAACCCTTCCTTAAAATACTCACACAATATTCAGAATATTTTACTATACATTATATTCATTATATAACACTATTAGGAGTAGACATAACATATATATGATATTATACCCCTCCCAAGCTTGTTTTAGCGACCGTGTAAGTTTGGTTATACGGTCTCCACTAAATTACAGTGCAAAAAAGGTTAAAATGAAATTTGATTTTATGAAGGAGCACTCAAAAATCTACTTAAGCGTTGAATCCACGAGGGTCGACCCGAGTAGGAAGAAATACTGTAGTTTGGTCAGATAATAGTAGGCCCCAGCTGTTTCCGGTCGGGGTATAATCCGGTTCCATGATCTCAGCTGTGACCGTATACCTTCGATAATGAACTCGGCACGCCTCGTCCATTATCCAACTTACACAGTCTCGGCTGTCGCCTCGACCATGTAAGTTGCGGTATACGGTCACCACTTCGACATGTAACCGCTTATTAGCTAAGCATATATATTAATGTACAATGCAGGTCACCACTCACCAGCGCAAAAAGTAGGTAGGAGTGTGTAGCGGTGGGAATTAGCGTGGTAGATTAGTAAATTTACATACGCTCATTGGACCGCCATTAGCCCATGGGATTGTCAAGTTTTATTGCTACAGGTGTGTACATTGTACATTATTACCCTCCCGTGGCTCAAACTCCAGTGTGATAATTATCGATATATCACTCCTTTATAGGACTACTGAACATTGGCGGAATAATAGAGCAGAATATCGTTAAATAAATTGTTGATTTTATGAAGGAGCACTCGAAAATCTATAAAAACGTTGAATTCAGACGAGGTCGTCAGACCCGAGTGGTAAGAGTATTGTTTTGTCGGGTAATAATACAATTAACAAACTCATGGATCGTGTAATATCGAAAATTGTCAAACTCGGCTGACGCCTCGTGTGATAATTTTTGATATAACACTCCCATTCGTTTGTTAATCGTACAATATATTATATAGTCTTATGTCACGAGGTAGATTGAATTGGAGTAGTTTGTGTTTTATGAGCGAAATAATGGCAGTGGCATTTCTATTCCTACTTTGCACGCCACTCGCCAGTGATGACTCGACACGATTTGGAGTGAGAAAGGCATATATTTGATATGCTATAAAAAAGGAAGAAGCAATACTCACTGAGGCTTGTAGACACGTAGCGAAGCAGCTGTTCCTAGTGTTGAATGGCAACTCCTGAAAACAGAAAATTTGGGAATCGGGTTATATTCAAAATTAGGGCATATTTACGCATTTCAGAAAAATGTATTAATATTTAATTACAAGATTTCAGTATGATAAATAAGGCAGTCGATTGAAAATTTTAATCTTCAAAGTTTGGTCTGTCTGTTGAAATTTTGTTACTATTTAGAACGCCATTAAGTATGTAAATCGTGCAATAAGACAGATTTGTTACATTTTAATTGTCAAATCTGAAGAATCCTTTACACTCTCAGAGATCTTATTGTGACAGAAAGCAATACATGTCGCTACAATGCCAGTAGCTCTCTCTCGCGCTGAGAGCTCATTGTTAATGACAAGCAATGAAAAGAACACCATTATACGAGCCTGCAGTAGCCCACTTTGACTGTCAAGCACACACCTGAGTGTCACTGTCACACAAACTACTACAACTACAATAGTGTGACACGTTGTTACAAAGAGCTATTGTTGTACATCTTGTAAATCTTAATAGCAGTGGAACCACGCAGACTACGTGCTCGAGCCCATTACCTCGAGGGCTAGCACTCTTCCAATAGGATGGATTGCACGAGTCGTCTGTGAAGACAGCAGCGTTTAAAGACAGAGAGATATTAATTTATCATTATTATGTGAATTAGACCCAATCCAGACTCTGATTTTATAATGTATGGACCAGTCTACCAACAAAATGAAAAGACAAATCTCCCTCCCCAATTCCCTTCTAATTAGTAATTTTGTAAAAGATCACCAAATGAGAAGACTGCGGGCAGCAGACACACCATTTTGTACTAAAATACCATGTAGAGCTCTGATGGAAATCCCATTAACCATCCGCCCAAAGAGTCTTTGAGTCACTTTGAGATGTTTACTATATTATATATCCAGTGTAATATTATATGAAATACATGAGTTGTACAGGACAAAGTCTCCTCAAATTAATGCAGTCCACTGAGAAATACAATATCCACTATGTATGTCTGGTTGTATGTTTGTATGTATGTATGCATGTATGTATATTCCAGTATTCCACGCATGCAATCTCCAGATTAAAGAACTCAGGGCCTTGCATTATCCTGCCACGAAAACACTCGATATTAGGATGGAACAACAGGCGGCTTGCTTGCACAACGCCCCATTCTAAACCATGATAATGACGTCGTCTGAAGCACCTATTGGTGGACGACCTCTAACCTATCATGCTCCTGCAAAGACACATGCTGGCGTGGAGGGGGGGCCACTTTCATGGCATAGTGGGGAATACCCAGAAAAAATGTGATTAATTAAATCACTATATAACTAAATTTGGGAAAACCACTTCAACTCATTAAAGCACTGGGTTTTTTAAAATTATTCCACGACACACAACCCATTGTTTGTTTGTGAAAAAAAAAACAGGACGGAATCTACGGAACGAATCGGAAATGATGGGTAAGAGGTTCCGATCCTTCCTGAAATTCCATGCAATAGTTGAGGAGGTGAACAATGACGACTCACTGCCCTACACCGCTGCAGACAACTTCATGTCTATTCTCACCGATGAAGAACGCCGACTTTATCGTGGTCTGAATGTCACTGAGAATTCTGAAGATACTGAAGATGATGAAATCCCTCTGGACTCCAGATCTTCTCTTCCTGAGCACAGAGACTTCACTTCAGTTCTTCCTGACATCAAGTTTCAGGAATATTGTGGTTCCTGCTGGGCCTTTGCAGCTGCAGCATCTCTGGAAGGAGAAATCTACTTCACAACAGGCACTGAGAAAGTCAGCCTCTCAGAACAGGAATATGTGGAGTGTGCTAAAAGGCCAGGGTATGACGGCTGCGGTGGTGGTATGCCCAGTGAGTGCTTTGAGTATTCCCGAGCAAAGGACAGGATCGCCCCAAGCAGTGAATACCCCTATCTGGGCAGGAACAGATGGAAATGTCACGCAGACGCAAGCACACCCAATGCTCTTGTTGACAACAATGTCAAGGTCATTGAAAGTATCTTCTTTGGAAAAGGTGACTACGGCTTGCTACATCATGCCAGCAGGCATATTATAGCAGTTGCAATTCATACCAATGACCACTTTATAGTCTACGAAACTGGGGTCTACGTAGACGACACATGCCAACAGAAAGTGGACCATGCTGTAGCTTTAGTGGGATATGGGAAGGACAGTGCTAGTGGAAGGAAGTACTGGAAGATAAGAAACAGCTGGGGGACTTGGTGGGGTGACAAAGGGTACATGCTGATGGACAGGGAGAAGGATAACATGTGCTTTATATCCAGATATCCCTATTATCCCAGAGTGAAGTGTAGGAACGGTGATTGTGTAGCTCCAAACCCAGATGAGGGGGATAGTTCTTTTAACGGACAGGATGAGGGAGAAGAAGAGGCCGAGGAGAAGGATAATTGGTCGTTTGGATACAAGCAGGCTTGCTTCAAGAAGCGCTACACCAGTTTTTGCATGAAAGAGGAGGAAAGGGCTCGGGCCCAATGCAAAAACCCTAAAGACTGCATTGTAGGGTATGTAAGAAAAAACTGTTATGTCGCAACTAATGGAGCGACTTGGGCCAAAAACTACATTGAGGAAACGTACGACTGCAAACACCACGCGACTACTTATGATGAAGTGGCTCCAGCAAAAGGTAGAACCATGACCTGTGAAAACTTCATGCCGCTCAGTGGATGTCTTCCAACCAGAGCGAAAGCACTAAACACCTGTGTGAAGAAGCGTGTCCGTGCCGAATATTGCATGATCGTGAAACAAGGTGACTGCTTCTACGCATCGAATGGCTTTGGGTCAGGGGGCACTTGGGTTGAGAAAAACTTCATCTGCTGATCTTCTGATTCTGACACCGCGTGGTATCTCTGGAAACAGTCCAATCTAGGCGTCCATGGAGGTGTCAATAGATCTGGACAACGTACTAACTTGCATTATTCATGATTGTTTCATAGCAATTAATTTTACTCTTCAAAATTCAATCTGGGGTTCTTTCATTCCCAGAAGTCTCGATTATTGATACTATCATCCACAACAATCCCATGCCTAAAGCTGGTCAATGAACCGGCATGACAATTTACCAGGTGACATGCCTCCTCAAAATATCAACAATAATAAACATGGTGGGAACAATGTCATTTCATCAAGTATTTGGCATATATGTACTTTAGCGAAAGACCAGGAATTAACATATCTCTATTACATACGAATGAAATGAGTATGTAATAGGATATAAATATTGAGTAGCTTGCTACGAAATATTTATATCTAATTTATCACGCGACACTCGAAGAGTGGAGCCGTGATAAATTTAGATATGTTATGAATGGCTTTCGCTAAAGTAATCTACCTTAGTACACTTAAGAACGGCATCACGTAATTTGCGCGCACTTTAAGATCGGAGCACTTTATTAGTGCGGTTTTTTTATGAGATAGAAAACGATGTGGAAATTTGAATAAATTTGAAATTTTCATACTTTCATAAGATCAACGATCGAAAATTTTACAATTATGAAAATAAATCAAATTTTCTACAGTAATAGTAACCATTACTATTTCTTTCTTTAAACTATTTAAGTTTTAGCTAGTACGGTCACGATATACAGCTCGTTTTGTAATTGTACTTATATTATTGGCCACTATAAACTTATCAAGTACCTATACATTTAAATCCGGTAGTATAGTTATTCATTAATTCATGTCCGAAAAAAACAAAATCGAAAAAACGCAAAATTCACAAAATTGTTCACTTAATTAGCATACACTTAATTTTATGCGCACTTAAATACTATACACTTAATTAGTGCGGTTTTTTCCAAACCGCACTAATTAAGTGACGCCGTTCTTAAGTGTACTAAGGTAATAGTCGAACGTGTTATGCATATTTGTAACACGTAGGTTATATGTAGCTGTGGTTTGGGGATGACTGTGAATAATATTCATCTTGGGGCTATAAATTACATGAGGATACAAAGAAGACGCATGATATCTTGGCATGTGAATTAGCAAAGATCTATTTTATATGATGTTGATGTAGAGAAGATATTACATTGATGCGGTGTCGGATTTATCAAATAGAGCTCATGTAATAGATGGGTTTTTCATTTAGCATCCTTATAAAGTGTATGTGAGAGACGCTAGATATCAAGGGATGTAATTCGCAGAGGAGCTATGTTAAATGTGCGTGAGACTATTATAATACATTGTTTATCTCGCTATGATGACAATATAGCATGCTGAATATAAATGTTAGGTTAGGCTATCTGATGGGTATACACCTCATTAAACTTAATAAGGTTTGTATGATATACACATTACACAATACGTCATGTATATAATCATTACGTAATTATATATAAGATACAGGCTTCCAAAATACGGTGATTTTTCAGACAAAATTCACAGCAGATGAAACTTGAATTCAAGTTTTAAAACGTTTTCTCTCAATACTTTAATATTAATTACACCACCAAAACCGTTGGACGGTTGGTCTAGTAACCCCCCGCTGGTTTGGATGTGATCAGCCCATTTTGTCTCTTTTCAGGTTCCATTGTCACATCCAAACCCGCGGGGGGTTACTAGACCAACCGTCCAACGGTTTTGGTGGTGATATCTTGACAGATGTATGTAGTTTGAACCCATGTTACTTGCCCAAAGGCAGTTTGGACCCACGTAACTTGCCCTCACGTAGTCCGAACCCACGTTACTAGCCCACACGCAAGTCTAACCCACGCAACTTACCCAGACGAAGACCCAAACTACGTTATTCTAACTTGGAATTACTAGAATTGATATATTTCTTAATTTCTACAAATCGTCCACGTGAACTCACGTGCTAAAATATAGCAACCAGATCTAATTTCACGTGCATAAGTCGTATTTGAACTCATTTCAACGTAACCAAGTCGAAAATCCCGTGTGAATATCAATTTCTTCAAATCCCCTAATTTCTACAAATCGTCCGTGTGTACTCACGTGCTGAAATATAGCAACCCGATCTAATTTCACGTGCATTAGTCGTATTTAAACTCATTTCAACGTAATCAAGTCGAAAATCCCGTTTGAATATCAATTTCTTTAAATCCCCTAATTTCTACAAAACGTCCGCGTGAACTCACGTGCTCCACTAGTTCATCGTATATTTCCCATCCCTATTCACTGTGAGACATGGAGAAACCATTATCAGTTCACCATCGTATCACAGAATAGGACTACAGTACAAATTTTTTCATTAACATAATTTCCATCATTTTGAAGTTCAATTTTTAGAAGCCTCGCACGACAACAATCTTCGACCGATCGCCCTGAAACTCGTTTTATAGCTAAATCTCAAGGTCCAAAAGCAGCAGATCAAAGTAAAACATAATCCGATGAAAACTCTTTGAGTTAGAGATGTCCAAAGTAGCGCAAAATAGCGTCCTATCGCAAAATACGCTATTTTAGTGGTTTTACGCGATTTTGATGACGTCATCACAGCACCCAAATAGGCTCAAACCAACTTCCCATATAGCCTATAAGACAAATTCGCCTTAGTACAACATACTTTGACCGGTCTCATCTCAAGATAAGTCGCAGTTCTTGACATATCACTCGTTTAAAGTTTTGTCCTATAATTTGGAAATCGATTTTTCACCGTACCTTAGAAAATCGCGTATATCTCGATGAAAAATCGAGATAGCCCAATAATCCATATGATTTTCTGAAAGCTCTTTAAATTTGCTAAAAATCGTTCCGAAAAATCAGACAGCTATCTCCTTTCCTTCTTGGTGAAAAATGCGCTTGAAAATGGCCTATTTTCGCTAAAAATGCAATAAAATTTCGCTAAGTTGATGACGTCATAGTAACGTGAAAATGACGTCACCAGAACTTCTCTTATAGCCTATAACACTTTCCCATCTTAGATAAACAAAACCTGACCTCAATCATGGCTCTACCATTTCCCGTTCTTGACATCTCAGCGTTTCAAATTTGCTCCCAATTATCATGATCTATCTTATTATATCTACCTCAGACAAAACCGCAAGCGGTCGTCATAGCAACCCCCTCACAGAGTCACAGGGGCGCCGCCTTTTAATTGTAAGAGGTTTTTGTCTATTGCATTGTGACTTGTTTCAATCAAATCAAGTCGAAAATTCGGTCTTAAGACTCAAATTTCAAATTTGCCTAATTTCTACAAAACGTCCACGTGAACTCACGTGCCCTTCATTTCATATAGGCCATTTCTTGTTCTATTCGAGTACCAAGTAAATCAAAATGTTGATTCAGTCACTATCGTATAGCACAACAGCCCTGCACTTTTGGAATTCGGCCTGAAATTGGACTTAGCCAAATTTTCGACTTTTTCGCGCGGCTCAAATTTACGTTTTTGAGGGGCCACCACACCTTCTCCTTAAATCGGGAAGACTTGAAACTTTTTACCCTTGATATTTGACTGAGAAATAACATTGATACGCCTGGAAAAGATGGAGCAATGTTGGTGAGCTGAGATATAGATGCTCAAAGTCACCATATTTTGGCCTAGTAAAGATCCTCGATTTTTGGAGGCCCCCCACGACCTCATTTTTTCACCAATCACCATGAAACTTCTTTTGTGGCTAAATCTCGAGGTCTTGATGCTACATAAGTCGGGAAAACATGACGCGGTAGAAAACTTTTCAGATACAATGCTTCAAAGTGGTCCAAAATTACGTTTTTCGCTAAAAATCGTGATTTAATCGATTTTGATGACGTCATAACAGCAAAAAAATCGATCCGCAAAACTTCCTATATAGCCTAAGCCACAATTTCATCTTAGCTGAAAAAAACCCGCCCTCGATCAAGGCTCTACCATTTGTGGTTCTCGATATCTCAGCGATTCAAATTTGGTCCTAAATTATCAGCTATAAGTATATAAGTAAGTATATAAATATTCCCAACTATTTCTTGTAAGTATAGTGTCCTGGCAAGGTTACGTTCGAGGGGAGGATATCTCGAGATTTTGGCATACGCATTCACTCGAGACGGGTCGACTCCTACGTAAAATTTAACGAGGAATCTTTTAAGATAGGTTTCAAAGCTCTCAGATGCTTCCTTCACATTTTTAAACGCAAGTTTTTTTTTCCTTACTGTGAGGGGGTTGCCGTCCTTGCCAGGACGGAAATATTAGTACTGTGACACCGAATTCTCTCATATATAGCCCTGGCCAGTTACGTTACTGTAGCGCCCGATCTAAGTATACGCGTATCTATAAGAACGGTTGTTCTAGACCTAAAATTTTACGACGAATCGTTCTAGATAGGTCCCAACTCTCTATTTCTTTTTCTTTTTCTGATATACAGGGGGTTACCGCCCTGGCCAGGGCGGGAATATAAAAATTGTAGAACTGAATAAAGAAGCTATCGACAATAACATCGCGTGAGTGCTGTCTTGCATCTGCTGACGTGGCATGGAACACGTACCTGGGATACTGGGAATCAGGTCTGCAGGATCTTGCAGCTAATTAGGTTAACGCTAACATTATACAGAAACATAAAATTGCTCGGCTATCATCGAGTGAAGTAACTCGCTATCGTCAACGAAGGCTCCATCATCAAGAAACTTAAGTTTCTTCAGCAAACCATTTCCATCTAGATTCATAGTTCCTCCCCGGCCCTCTACTCTTTATCTGTTTCTCTTTAGGGACGCTGCTTCCTTTTAGTATTTATTTTTCTGACTTCGCCACACGGATTCTGGGAATCAGGTCTGCAGGATCATGCAGCTAATTAGATTCAAGCTAACATTATACAGAAACATACAATTGCTCGGATATCATCGAGTATGGTGAGATATGTATCATGTACACTCCGAGTGCAGTAGAGTACGACGGTTTGATGAACTGAAATGAGGTACTCTCTTATCTTATAACAAAATTCTAATATTATGATATAATATCGATCGAGATTCGAGATTCGATAAAGCACCAAACAGTCATATTGGATGGTGTACATCACAATAACAGACTGAATCAAAGACAACTATATCTTTGTAGTGATACCTTCTGTATTTGCTTGTCTGACTCTCAAGACAAGTTCGCATTTTAGAACCGTTATCGCTACAATGGGTCCAGTGTCAAACACGTTCTTTGGATTTCTGTGAATTCTTTTACTTATAGTTTACATTTAATAGGAACTCATTACATATTTTCGTAACTTTGTTTTACTGCAAAACCTGTCGCAGATTAAACAAAGTGTGTGAGGTTTACTTTGCTTATCAAAAACGCTAAGTTGCAATGCTGTTAGTATGTCCTCCAAGGCTATGTGGTGCTGCTCCATCACTTTATTCGAGAAGTTTCTCAGCTTCGTGACATAGTCACGTAGAAAGAGCTCATTAGCTCGGTGAAGACGTGCTCTGCTCTCGGGAGCACTCTTGTCTCCTCTTGTTGAATCGGGGGAGACTTTCATGTTGTCTCTCCATCTGTTGTGCATATTGACTCCAGTGTCTACGATTGACTCTACGATTAACCAAGTATCGTCTCTGTATTGGGCATTGCATACCCACTCCCTCACTGTATCGACACAGCTCTTCAGGGTGAGTTCAGCCGTGGATATTTCATCTGCGAGGGGTTGGAGTCTGAGGTGGTGCCTGCTGAATACAACTTTTGAATTTTTCTTGGTGGTTATTATTCCACCAATACGGAGAGAAGAAAACGATGTTGTTTGTAGGGTGTAAAATATGGAAGTGATCTTACAATTCTAAAACAAACACAAGTCCAGTCCCCGTTCCCCTTCCGACAAATGCAATTACCTTTCCTTTTGAATCATTCTTGGTGGTTATTATTATACCAGGACTTCTATCTTCTGATTCAATCAGAAAATCGGATATCTCTTTGCTGAAGATTGGGTATTTTGTATCTTGCAGGACGGCGATAGTCCTTCCCACTGTGGACAGCATTGCGATATTTTACGGTGAACTTACCAAAACCGAGACGGTTGTCGTAGTAACCCCTGCTGATTTGGTGACGTCAGTCCATGTCTTTCGGTTGGAACCAATGTAACTAAACCTCACGCAGTCCGAAACAACGTTATTCTAACTTGGAATTACTAGAATTGACCAATTCCCTAATTTCTACAAATCGTCCACGTGAACTCACGTGCTGAAATGTAGCACCCAGATCTAATTTTACGTGAATTAGTCGTATTTGAACTCATTTCAACGTAATCAAGTCGAAAATCGTGTGTAAATATCATTTTCTTGAAATCCCCTAATTTCTACAAAACGTCCACGTGAACTCACGTGATTCACTATTTCATCGTATATTTCCCACATTTAGTCACTGAAAGACATGAGGAAACCATCATTAGTTCGTCATCGTATCACAGAATAAGGCTAAAGTACAATTTTTCATCATTAACGTAATTTCAACCATTTTGCGGCTCAATTTTTAGAGGCTTCGCATGACGACATATTTCGACCGATCACCTTGAAACTCGTTTTATAGCTAAATCTCGAGGTCTGAAAGCAAAATATCGAGGTAAAACATATTCCGATGAAAACTCTCTGAGTTAGAGATGTTCAAAGTAGCGCAAAATAGCGTTTTATCGCAAAATATGCTATTTTAGTGGTTTTACGCGATTTTGATGACGTCATCACAGCACCAAATAGGCTCAAACCAACTTTCCAATATAGCCTATAAGACAATTCCGCCTTAGTACAACATATTTTGACCGGTCTCATTTCAAGATAAGTCGCAGTTCTTGACATTGCTCTTTCGTTTAACTTTTGTCCTAAATTTTCGACATCGATTGTTTACCGCACCTTAGAAAATCGCGTAGATCTCGATGAAAAATCGAGATAGACCAATAGTCCATATGATTTTCTGAAAGCTCTTTAAATTTGCTAACTCCTATTTGGAAAAATCAAGAAGCTATCTCCTTTCCTTCTTGGTGAAAAATGCGCTCGAAAACGACCTATTTTCGCTAAAAAAGCAGTAAAATTTCGCTAAGTTGATGACGTCATAATGACGTCATAATGACGTCACCAGAACTTCTTTTATAGCCTAATGCAATTTCCCATCTTAGATCTACAAAACGTGACCTCGATCATGTCTCTACCATTTGTAGAACTTGAGATCTCATCGATTTAAATTGGGTCACAAATTATCTTATATATTACCACAGACAAAACCGCAAGCGGTCGTCATAGCAACCCCCTCACAGAGTCACAGGGGCGCCGTTTTTCAATTGTGAGAGGTTATTATGATCTAAACATATGTTATCAAGCGTTCGAAATAGAAATGATTTGTTATAATCGTTGAAATAGTAATTTCCCTAATTTCTACAAAACGTCCACGTGAACTCACGTGCAAAATTTGTCATATGGACCTGGAATCATGTTTGTCTATTGCATTGTGACTTGTTTCAATCAAATCAAGTCGAAAATTCGGTCTTAAGACTCAAATTTCAAATTTGCCTAATTTCTACAAAACGTCCACGTGAACTCACGTGCACTTCATTTCCATGGGCCATTTCTTGTTCTATTCGAGTACCAAGTAAATCAAAATGTTGATTTAGTCACTATCGTATAGCACAACAGCCCTGCACTTATGGAATTCGGCCTGAAATTGGACTTAGCCAAATTTTCGACTTTTTCGCGCGACTCAAATTTACGTTTTTGAGGGGCCACCACACCTTTCCCTTAAATCGGGATGACTTGAAACTTTTTACCCTTGTTATTTGACTGAGAAAGAACATTGATACGCCTGGAAAAGATGGAGCAATGTTGGTGAGCTGAGATATAGATGCTCAAAGTCACCATATTTTGGCCTAGTAAAGATCCTCGATTTTTGGAGGCCCCCCACGACCTCATTTTTTCACCAATCAACTTCTTTGGTGGCTAAATCTCGAGGTCTAGATGCTACATAAGACGGGAAATCATGACGCGGTAGAAAACTTTTCAGATACAGTGCTTCAAAGTGGTCCAAAATTACGTTTTTCGCTAAAAATCGCGATTTTATCGATTTTGATGACGTCATAACAGCAAAAAAATCGATCCGCGAAACTTCCTACATAGCCTAAGCCACAATTTCATCTTAGCTGAAAAAAAACCCGCCCTCGATCAAGGCTCTACCATTTGTGGTTCTCGAGATCTCAGCGATTCAAATTTGGTCCTAAATTACCGTTCTTATAGATACGCGTATATACTTAAATCGCACGCTACAGTAACGTAACTGGCCAGGGCTATATGAGAGAATTCAGTGTCACAGGAGTTGATATATATAATAATAATAATAATAATAATAATAATAAGATAATTTGTGACCCAATTTAAATCGATGAGATCTCAAGTTCTACAAATGGTAGAGACATGATCGAGGTCACGTTTGTAGATATAAGATGGGAAAATGTAATAGGCTATAAGAGAAGTTCTGGTGACGTCATTATGACGTCATTATGACGTCATCAACTTAGCGAAATTTTACTGCTTTTTTAGCGAAAATAGGTCGTTTTCGAGCGCATTTTTCACCAAGAAGGAAAGGAGATAGCTTCTTGATTTTTCCAAATAGGAGTTAGCAAATTTAAAGAGCTTTCAGAAAATCATATGGATTATTGGTCTATCTCGATTTTTCATCGAGATATACGCGATTTTCTAAGGTGCGGTAAACAATCGATGTCGAAAATTTAGGACAAAACTTAAACGAAAGAGATGTCAAGAACTGCGACTTATCTTGAGATGAGACCGGTCAAAGTATGTTGTACTAAGGCGGAATTGTCTTATAGGCTATATGGAAAGTTGGTTTGAGCCTATTTAGGTGCTGTGATGACGTCATCAAAATCGCGTAAAACCACTAAAATAGCGTATTTTGCGATAAAACGCAATTTTGCGCTACTTTGAACATCTCTAACTCAGAAAGTTTTCATCGGAATATGTTTTACTTCGATATTTTGCTTTTAGATCTCGAGATTTAGCTATAAAACGAGTTTCACAGCGATCGGCTGAAATATGTCGTCATCTGAAGCCCTTAAAAATTGAGCTGCAGAATGGTTGTAATTATGTTTATGACGAAAAATTTTACTGTAGCCCTATTCTGTGATACGATGGTGAACTAATAATGGTTTCCTCATGTCTCTCAGTGACTTAATGTGGGAAATTTACGATGAAATAGTGAATCACGTGAGTTCACGTGGACGTTTTGTAGAAATTAGGGGATTTCAAGAAAATTATATTTACACGCGATTTTCGACTTGATTACGTTAAAATGAGTTCAAATACGACTAATGCACATGAAATTAGATCTGAGTGCTACATTTCAGCACGTGAGTTCACGTGGACGATTTGTAGAAATTAGGAAATCGGTCAGTTCTAGTAATCCAAGTTAGAATAACTTTGTTTCGGAATGCGTGAGGTTTAGTTACGTTGGTTCCAACCGAAAGAAATGGACTGACGTCACCAAATCAGCAGGGGGTTACTACGACAACCGTCCCGGTTTTGGAGAGCCTATAAGTAAGTATATAAATATTCCCAACTATTTCTTGTAAGTGTAGTGTCCTGGCAAGGTTACGTTCGAGGGGAGGATATCTCGAGATTTTGGTATACGCATTCACTCGAGAGGGGTCGACTCCTACGTAAAATTTGACGAGGAATCGTTTAAGGTAGGTTTCAAAGCTCTCAGATGCTTCCTTCACCCTTTTCAAACGCAAGTTTTTTTTTTGTTTTTTTGTTGTTTTTTTTTTCTTACTGTGAGGGGGTTGCCGTCCTTGCCAGGACGGAAATATTATGCTTATATCACCCTGTGACACTCGTTCGTCTAATATATACCCTGGCCAGTCTTTTCTATTACCGCGGGGGGTTACCGCCCTGGCCAGGGCGGGAACAAAGTATTCCGCTTCGATATTCTTAAAACTTTTGCCCATAACATCACCTCCTTGAGTCACCAATTTTAAATTGCATGCCAAACATGGGGGTAACCTGATAATCTCCTCATCAACAATGACCCCAATTAGCAGCTAACAACTTAAAAACTAACAACAACTTATAGCTAACAAAGTATAACCTATCAAATTAACAATCAACAACAACAAAATACAATTAACTATGCAACTTACTTATGCAAAGTTATAACTAACAACTAACACCTAACAACTAAAAGCTGAAAACTAACAACTTAAAGCTAACAACAAACATCTAGCAACAAACTAACAGCGTAAAAACAAACAACTAACAGCAAACAGCTTATTACTGAAGGCTAACAACTAACAATTAATAACTAACAAATAACGACTAATAATACTCAAAGCTAAAAACTACCGACTAACACTAACCAAGTAACAACTAACACCTAACAAAGTAACAATCAACAGCAAACAAGTAACAACTAATACTGAAAGCTTAGAGCTAACAACTAACACCTACCAACTAACACCTAACACTTTATAACTATTAACTAACGTAACTCTAACCTGAGGTATATCTGGCACTTGCACCCCGACAGCTCTGAGACTGTGTTTCAGTTGGTGGGTGGCTTGGGAGATGCTGTACAGGGAACACAGGAGTTCGTGAGCTAGCCGGGGCCGTTCTTCAAACACGATGTGGTACCTGGGGTGTGCCTTATTATTCCATATATGGTAAATACAGTCACGTGATCAAGGTACTCGTGTGGTATACTTTTCACACGATGTGGTACCTGGGGTGTGCCTTATTATTCCATATATGGTAAAGACAGTCACGTGATCAAGGTACTCGTATCGTATACTTTTCACACGATCTAGTACCTGGGGCGGCCTCATTATTCCAATTTCCATAAATGGTAAATACAGTCACGTGATCAAGGTACTCGTGTCGTATGGTTTTTCTAACACTGTGGTACCCTATGGGCACTGTTCAGTGTTCATGAAGATAAAATGGATCAATAAAGCAAAAACTAGAGTACCGTAGTCCGTTGATGATAGACAGAATGAAGAAAAACTGACCTACGCTGAGGTGTGTAATCGAACAATAATTGAAGAAGAATTATCGCTGATGAGCTCAGAAGAAGCTCACTTAGACTTTTAGAGACACGCCCAACACGCACGGTGCAGTGTATTATATATTTCTATTACTACTGTAACGCTCATTTACACTGCATGATAGACACTGCATGTTTAGAGGTGAGTTTACTGAAATCAATGGGATAAATATAGAAACGAGCGCTAAATTGTGCATGATACTGTGACAAATTGAGCAAAATGCGGTAGAAAACCATCGATTTAGAATCGGATCTTATCACTTCATTTTGGTAAAAGAGATGCTGTGATATTTCACTTTTCATGGGCGAAGTTACAGTTAGGGCACACAAGGAGACCTCTCTTCATGTTTAGACTCGCACTCTCACATGCCCTGAAATTGAAAGTCAGGAAGTCTAACGATCTGTGCGTATGCACAATGATAACAGTATGCAGTATAACATAATACGCCTCTTGATGTAATAATATCACTTGGTTCATGTAAACAGTTGCACATGTTGCGCCCGGGCGAGCTTCTATCAACTGATCATGGTAAACCGAGATGATGACGTCATATTATGCTATTCGTGAGTTACATACGGGTTTGAAGTGGTATATACAGGGTGATTTGGCTGTTACAAGCAGTTCACTAAAGCAAGGGAACTATGAAATACATAGCACGCTTTTGTAGGTACAGAATACCCACAGACACGAGATGTTTTCGATTAAAAATTGTAAATACATCTGAGTATCTATAATAATTACAGTGTTTTAATAAGTATTTTGGGATATTTTAAACAGAATGCCCTAGAACCACAGGTTCATTAGGTGGTGTGGTCATGCCATACAAGCATACATCCCATGTACAGATAAAATATTCATCACGTGTATTTCATAAACATTACGGGAATGCTAGGAGTATGACAAATATTTACGGGAATATAAACGAGCATTTTAAAGACTAATATTCAGTTCACATTCCAGTTGAACGTACACACACAACTATACGCCATTCGACGTCATCAACTTCTACTGTAAAGCCGAAGAGTTGGATCTCTTTTCATCGCCAGTTATTATAAACTTATAAATCGTACACGATGCTCAAATGTCCAATTTATATTCAACTAGAGAAAATTTTATAGAGAAACTTGAGGTGGTTCTGATTTTAGGAGAAGATTTGACTGCCGAATGCCGATTTCACCTCAAGGATTGAACTCCAGCTATGAAACAGGATGCAACTTTTAACTTGTATTACTATGTCCCGTTTAAGTTCGTAAATTTCAAGGTTACATTTTCATTCTTAAAAATTGACTTATGGACAAATTTCACACATCATTTCAGAGCAAAATGATGAACATTTGTGGTAAATTAACTTCTATAACCGTTGTTATCGACACAACTTGTCCATCGCCTCTCAACTTAAGGCCTCAAATGAGCAAAATTACCCCTTAATAGTTTCTTGAATCCCCACATTACAGCTCGTTCCAGGTGAGTCATAATGGTAAACGGCTATTGTTTTCCATTGAAGATGTTTCTTGTGAGTGTCAGCCATAGCCAGAAATCAACGGGAGTCAAATCTTGGGAGTAGGGAGGCCATGACACGAAGATGTGTTTCCTTACTGCTCACCTTCGAAAATGCATGTCAATAATGGCTCGATTTTTGAGAGCCATTTGAGGTGTTCTACTAACTTGCATGAACCATGACGACTTCAGCATGTGTTTCTACATCAGCTGACGCAAAAACCACGACAGATAATTATAGTGAATATGCCATTTAACCTTGTTGTGGGAGCCATTTTCGTGGAATAATTAAGGAAAATGAAGATTTTGGGGCTAAAAGCGCCTCAAACCATGACTTCAATAGGTGTTAACCGACTTCCAAGAGGCTGAACAGTGTCCCTGTTAAACGTCCAAAAATATTGATGCCAATTCTGGGATATCCCATGACTGTAGAACCATGATTTGCCGGGAAACAAACTTAAGGTAATATGCGCTATTCTCTAAGCACGTCCCTACACGACTGCGAACTAAGCCTTCCTCTGCTTGTCTTTCAATCAGATTTGAAATTTTGCCTCATGGGCTTCCATCAGTATTCTCAGACGAACAATCGTAGAAATTATCAGCTCCAACAAATGATGTTTGGTTGATGTTTTTTGAAGTTACGGGAGCTGGATTATTTGAAACGAGGTTTGCACACTTTTCACCTCAGCTTCTTTGATCGATGATTCCCGTCGTTTCCGCTGTCATGAGCAGTTCCATGGTCACAGAATATTTTGTTGATACACTGGAGAGTACCAAGGGTAGGTAAAATTTTGGTGCAGTATCCAGGTTGCTTCCTGGACGACCATTGAATCTTTCAAAGTGATGACCTCAAATGCACGTTTCAATACCATGTATTTTTCACACTTCCAGTCAACGTGAAGAAATATGTATTCAAACTTCTGAAAACCAAATCAGGCCAAGATATGCCTAAATGTTCATCTATTTACTCTAATCTACAGAACCATTAAGGGTTTTATATCTATTGCAGTAGATGCAGAGTGTATTTCAAATTTACGAACTTAAACGGGACACACTATATGATGAAAAAGGGACTAATCTTCAGCGCGAACAGAAAAACATTCCTGGTATTGATGCCCTTAAAATCTTCAAACTTTCAAAGCATCAGGTGGTTTCATCGAATTTCAGAAACATAATAAAGGAAGAATTTATTATCAAAATTTGGAGAGGAGTTTTTTGGATACTGACAAATTCAGTTACTCGGCTTCAAGGATTAAGGAAACATATTGTGGCACTAGATAATGGTAACCAACATACCAAATTACATTAATGCAACATTTCCAAAAACTTGTGAGGAGCGTACAGTAAGAAATACTGCTTTGATTTAATATTGAAATGTGACATTTGAATAACAATTCAGTGCAGGAAATAGTGATAATAACATCGCGTTACACTTCACTTCAACTGGTAATGAAATTTGTCATGGGACACCGGCCTTATCTCAGGCTTCGTAGAAATGTAATAATAAAGTTCGGGGGTTACTTTTATTATTTGTGCCAATACCAATGGCTACCAAGCAAACAAAAATTAATAGATTTATACTTATAGAGTTTCAACCGGGTTAATTGAGATTTAACATTAATGATGAGGCATTAATCAGAACAGCAACGCCATGAGAACGCCAATGCGGCGCCACGACGAAGATACAAAAACGTATTGGTAGCTACGTCGTGGCGCCGAAGTGGCGTCCTCATGGCTTCACCATGGCATTAACGTGGCATCAAGGGCGTAGCCTGGGGTGAGGCGACACAGGCGGCCTCCTCCCCCTTGTTGCACTGAAAACGTGAAAATTCCGTTAAGATAAGAGCTTTGAGCCACGTCTTGAAGAAACTTCAGTTATTCGAATGAACAGTATTTACACTCAAAGGGTGATCTTCATCTGTGAGCTGTGACTTAAATGACGATATTTAAAAATCGAAATATTCATCTCTCTATTCAATCACTGATTTAAAGTGCAACAGGTAAGTTTCAAGCATGAATGATCATCACATTTAACATGTCGTTAAACTGTTAATTTAGCAGCGATTAAATTATTTACCTTATTGTAGGAAATTAAGCACTCAGAAAATTAAGCACCAATTCCTCTAAAAGGGCCTAATTTCATGGTGCTTAATGACGTGCTGGCTTAATTTTTGAATACCTCAATTTTCAATTAATTTTGGGATTCAAAATGGCATAAAATGTTCGATATTTTGCTACATTTTCAGTGATAATGTAAAGCAATGATCAAAAGTACAGAATCGAAATAATAATGGAACAAATCAAATATTTTCGTCTTCAGCCACCATCTCATCATCTACAGCATCCAAAAGAATTGGTTCTGCATCCTCCAATTCATCGTCATCTGCATCTTGCTCCCGTCCTTGATGCTATCAATGATCCTCTCCAGTATAGCTTTCGAATCATCCGTGTCAGATCTTTCGAAGCTGTAGTTATCATTGACGTAAGCACGGAGCACCAAAAACTTAGCCTTTTCTACAAGTGACCATTCAGCTTTGACCTGTCTCTTGATTTCCAGCCCTCCATGTGTGATCGGAGACCAGAACTGTTCTACAGAGAACTTACAGGTGTAATTCATCGCATAGAAAATGTAGAAAAAATTGCGTGTAATTTGAAAACATTGCATTAAGCTTCATGAAATGAAGCCTACATTTAATTACGCCAACATGTAATTAAGCACCAGCCCTCTCAAAAGGGCCTAATTTCATGGTGCTTAATGACATGTAGGCTTAATTTTTTGAGTGCTTGATTTCCTACAATAAGGTAATCACAGTATTTTGAAAATAACTGGTCCCTAGGGCCGGTTAATAAAAAGTCCAGCTGAATAAAGGCCAATGAGGTAAGATCATATATGATTTCCAAAGCTGGATTGATCAAACTCCCCCTGCTAGTACTTAGCTCAATGTACACAGTCACACACAGTAGGGGCTGCCAAAGACTCTATCTTCCACAGTTACGTCGTATATTACATTGCATTTTGTAGGATAATGTTACATGGTGGCTGTCAGTACTACTATATTATAAACTCTACTTAAACAGCAGAGTTTCATATCGTTGAGCTGAGATCTAACGAAACTATCATTAGTAAGGTAGTAGTTTTCAATCGGTTATTAACTATTTCTAATTCTTTATACAAGTTAAATTTTACTAGTCGGTTCCCGTCCTACGGACGGCGAATGATGGCAGCCGCATGAGCTAACGGCCATATGTCCCTTTGTCAGTGATTTGACCGTGCGAGTTTGGATGAGAAATTCTAAACTTTAATTTCTGCGGAAAAAAAGCTTCCCACGCCCCCAACGGTAACCCAATATTGCCGACAATATTCTCAAAACCTTTACTCATCATAAGCAACTCCATAGCGAAGGAATTTTGAAAAAATTCGAAAATCTATTTTTTTTCTCGAAAAAAGGGCGTGGCCTCCCACGCCCCTTAGGGTGGCCCAATAATTCGGACAAAATTCTCAAAACTTTTATTCATCATAAGCAACTTGATGGCGAAGGAATTTTGAAAAAAGTCGAATGTTTCATTTTTGCGAAAAAAAGGGCGTGGCCTCCCACGATCCTCAGAGTGACCCAATAATTCGGACAAAATTCTCAAAATTTTTATTCATCATAAGCAACTCGATGGCGAAGGAATTTTGAAAAAATTCGAAAGTTTAATTTTTGCGGAAAAAAAGGGCGTGGCCCCCATGCCCCTCAGGGTGGCCGAAAAAATGTCTCATTATTTTTCTGATTTATTGTAACTTTCTTACAACACGATTAAAAGATAATTTTGATGCTAACTTGAAAACGAATCGCCATAAATAAATAAATAAATAAATAAATAAATAAATAAATAAATATATATATTAACAACACGCATTATATATAGTAAGATACTAGATATAGGAAGATGACTGCAAATATCCAGAGTCACATTAGACCAGAATATAAACAGACATCGAGAAAACAAAAGATAAAATTCGGTGAGCGGACAAAAGCCCCGGACAAGAAATGAGCATTGCAACGTGACTCACTTGTCCATATAGATGAGTATGGTCCTCGTTAGGTTGCTGCAGTTGATACAGTTCAGATACAGTTCCCTTTTCCGTTCAATGTCACCTGACAATCTGAGTGGGATGATCATTACTTTACCTAAGGTTCAGCTTAGATTTTAACCGAATCCTGCATTTTAGTATTTTAGAATCTAGTTCAATTGTCAATATGGATTTCAACTTCAAAGCTGAATGTTATATCAAAATTTTACTACTGTATAATAATCCACCCGATTTTTGCAATGACCTGGAAATTTTGTATAACAATTCATTAACTATTTCAGGGGCTAGTACTGGGTCTCAGGAGCCCAGAAAAAAAAGTTTACCAACCTACCCCATGGGGGCGGTGGTTTTTTTCAGGCCCACGCCCTTTTTTTATATTTATCGCTATGTCGTTTTTCATAACTCGGCTTAGGAAAGTCGTAGAGACTTCATTTGGGCTCAAACGAATCGCAATCAACGTGTTTTTATACAATTGTTGACACCAATATGCCGTAGCACCCTCAGGGAAAGTTATGGGCCAAAAACCATTTCAGATAGTCTGCAAACCATTATTTAGGCTATACTATTGCTCTTGGCTCAGGAAGGTCGTAGAGACTTCATTTTGGGCTCAAACGAATCATAACAGCCGTGTTTTATACAATTTTGACACCAATATGCCGTAGAACCCTCAGGGAAGAAGTTATGGGCCAAAAACCATTTTCGGAGTAGTCCATGAACCATTATTTGGGCTATATTGGTAGCTCGACTCAGGAAGGTCGTAGAGGCTTCATCTTGGGCGCAAACGAATCGCAATGACCACGTTTTTATACAATTGTTGACACCAATATGCTATAGAACCCTCAGGGAAGAAGTTATGGGCCAAAAACCATTTTCGGAGTAGTCCGCGAACCATTATTTGGGCTATATTGGTATCTTGGCTCAGGAAGGTCGTAGAGGCTTTATTTTGGGCGCAAAAGAATCGCAACAGCCGTGTTTTTATACAACTGTTGACTCCAATATGCCGTAGAACTCGCAGGGAAGAAGTTATGGGCCAAAAATCATTTTTCAGAGTACTTGCAACCCATTCTTTGGGTTATAGTGGTATCTTGGCTGGGGAAGCTCGTGGAATATTTATCTTAGAATGAAATTGCTCGCAAATTTGGCAATGTTTTTATTTGACTGCTGCCACAAATATGCTTTAAAACCCTCAGGAAAGAAGGTACGGATCAAAACCATGTTTTCGGCTACCCATAACCCATTGCTCGGGATTTTAAATTGGCACCCCGACTCATGAACTCAGGCGGGCTCAGGCAGTTCCTATAGACAAAAAACGCGATTTTATTTCATAGCGGCCACAAACCATTTTTCAGGGTACCTGCAATCCATTCTTGATGTGATATATTCTGTTGGTGCTTATTTGCCTAGTGCTGCTAGGCCTGCTGACTCCAGCTGTGAAGCAGCTGGTGTCGGCAGCTGGATGAACAAGACGTGTCAGCTTGTCAGTGACAGGCAAGTGCATCTATTTTCTTTCATAGAGACACCAAATGTCTTTAGATTATAAGGTGACTACAAATTTCAACCATTTAAGCTCCAAAGCTTAAAGTATTAATACTTTAATAGATACCTAAGTATGATAAAATTTATGTTTGTGTGAAACTTTGTTAGTTGTTGAGGAATGAACAGAATCTGAAGTGAAGGGAAAAGAGTGCAGATGCTTATATCATGGTATCATTAAGTTCTGGATTTCTACCATGTCAAACAAGAACATGATTGGTCGGAAGCTGTTGGATAATGTCCTAGGATAATGTCCTAGACTTAAAGCTGTAGGACAGTGAGTGAATACCTACTTACCTACATACAAAACTACAAAAGCTCCATAGAATCGTGGGTTTTGGGTCTCTAGGAACTACCTGAGCCCACCCGAGGTCATGAGTCGAAATACCAATATATCCCGAGCAATGGGTCATGGGCAGCCAGAATCATGGCTCCGATCCATAACTTCTTTCCTGAGGGTTTTCAAGCATAATTGTGGCAGCAGTCAAATAAAAACATTGCCATTGTGATTCACTTCAGTTCAAAATGAAGCTTCTTGAGTTCTATGAGCTTCCTCCGGGCTCCGCCAAGATTCCACTATAGCCCAAAGAATGGGTTGCAAGTACCCTGAAAAAAAGTGGTTTTGGCCCATAACTTCTTCTGAGAGTTTTCGAGTATATTTGTGACGACAATCGAATAAAAACATGGTCCTTTCTGATTCATTCGCGCCAAAGATAAAGCCTCTACGACCTTTCTGAGCCAAGATATCAATATAGCCCAAATTATGGTTCACAGACTACTCCAAAATGGTTTTTGGCCCATAACCTTCCCTGAGAGTTCTACGGCATATTGGAGTCAACAATTGTATAAAAAAACACGGCTGTTGCGATTCTTTTACGCCCAAGATAAAGCCTCTACGACCTTCCTGAGCCAAGATACCAATATAGCCCAAATAATGGTTCATGACTACTCCAAAAATGGTTTTTATTTATAACTTCTTCCCTGAGAGTTCTACGGCATATTGGAATAACAATTGTATAAAAACACGGCTGTTGCGATTCTTTTGCGCCCAAGATAAAGCCTCTACGACCTTCCTGAGCCAAGATACCAATATAGCTCAAATAATGGTTCGCAGACTACTCCGAAAATGGTTTTTGGCCCATAACTTCTTCCCTGAGGGTTCTACAGCATATTGGTGTCAAAAATTGTATAAAAACACGGCTGTTGCGATTCGTTTGAGCCCAAAATGAAGTCTCTACGACCTTCCTGAGCCAAGATACCAATATAGCCCAAATAATGGTTTGCGGACTACTCCGAAAATGGTTTTTGGCCCATAACTTCTTCCCTGAAGGTTCTACGGCATATTGGTGTCAACAATTGTATAAAAACACGTTTATTGCGATTCGTTTGAGCCCAAAATGAAGTCTCTACGACTTTCCTAAGCCGAGTTATGAAAAAACGACATAGCGTATAAATATAAAAAGGGCGTGGCCCAAAAACCACCGCCCCATGGGGTAGGTTGGTAAACTTTTTTTTCTGGGCTCCTGGGACCCAGTACTAGCCCCTGAAATAGTAAATGAATTGTTATAAAAAATTTCCAGGTAAGCTGGAATTTTTGCAAAAATTGGGTGGATTAATAAAGAATTTTGGACAAATTCAAAATGTACTCATTTTAGAACCATCACCTCGAGATGTTTGTGTTTCTGAAATCTCCAAGCATATGTTATTACAGTCATTGCTCGTTATTAAATATGCTGACTCACTGATATATTTAAAACTGTGTAACAAGGACAAATCTTGATGTGTATTTAAAATTTTCAACTTAGTAATTCATGATGAACTTTGAATATTATATGTAACTGATTCATTTGGAACTAAGTGAACATGTAAAGCTGTTCAATGGTCATATGATTTAATAAATCTTTGCATTGTAAAGCAGATCTAATTTCTCATTGCTATGTACAGATTATGCATGTTACTAGGACACAGGCTAAACAGCAAACAGGAAATGATATTAATAAAGCTAAAATTCACATTTTGATTCAGTTTATTTTTCTCATCAGCCACCATATAATTTTATTTTATACAGTCATAAAGCAAATAAAACTGGGATATGATAGAAATTAAGCTATTTGATAGGAAACTCACACTTTCAAATGCACGATGTGTTCAACTGCTTCCTTGGCATACTTTGCAACTCTGTCTGCTACTGGGTACACTAAGTAGCTTTTGTTGGCTTCATCCTGAGAATATAATATTTCACGTGGGATTAAGAAGTGAAAGGTCCAGTAGAGTGTTGGCAGTGAATTAATTAATTAATAATACATCAATGTGTTGTATCCAGAATTTATTACGACTTGAATCAAAACAAGGCTGGTTTTTATGTCACCACAAGGAGTACCAAATGTTCCCAAACATACCACTTCTCGCAGAATTGATATAGCAGATAACAGTGCTTCTTGTTCATACATTCCAATAATCTGTCAAATAATACACTCATCACAATCAGTTATTCATTGTTATCAAGACTGAATATATATACATATTATTGACCTCTTTATGTTGGCATAATATACACATAAGAAACTATTCAAATGAACTAATGTCATTCTCAATCTTATGTGTAATGGGGATATGGAACAATTCTGCAATCAATATTTTTGATTTTCTTCATGATGAATTTCAATCAATATCATGACCAAATAATGTGGATATGTGATCATAGATCTAGTTGTTTTGAAAAGAACTAATTGATATCACAGAAATTGTCAATAAGTATATTCTAAATGCAAGTCCATCAACTTGTATCTTTTAAGTTGTACTTGAATGAATAAAAGAACCTGCATGCCCTCAAGATCATTCCACGTAAGTGAGAGTAGTGAACTGCCATTTGTGCTATGCTCCAACAGCAAGTTAGAATGTTGTTGAGCAAGAGGGTGAAGACCTGAAGTTAGTACCATAGTCAAATAGCAATTGCTTTTCCATTCTTTCCCTTAAATCAAATAGTTAATTGATTAAAACCTCATTTTTCCCTTTTTACTGATATTTCTTAGTTTTTTCCATCAAGTGACTTTTCCCTAACCCATGTTGAAGGGTTTTAAAAATTTTTGTAATAAAGGTTTAAACCTTTGTCCCCAAAGATGAGATTAACAAAAATTTTGAAAAATATACCTGAAATCCATTTAGCAACATTAAAAGGAGCTTTCATGATTGAACAGCCCCAAAAATGGGGAATTTTGTCTATGGGCACATTTTTTGGAAATTCGGGCCCAATCAAAACACCCGGGAGAGAAATACTTTTAAAGAACTAAAAAATGTTTAAAAAGACAAAGTGATTATTTGATTAAATGAAGAAAACCCAAAAATGATGATTTTTATACCCCAATCATCAAAGTTAAAATGTTTTGGCCCCAACGGGAACTTGGAAAGTTGAACAAAAAAATCTGTGTTTTTTAAAACCCACTCTACAGGGCCCTACCCCCTGAATGGGAACCCCAAAATTTAGGGTTAGGGACTCCCACGAAAAAATTTAATTACTGTTAAAAATCAGAAAAAGTCAAATTTTTCCCATTTAAAAGGGCCACTTTTTATTTAAAATTTTTTCACCCCTTTTGGTTTTCCCTTTTTTTGTTTTTTTGGGCTTTTGATTTTGAAAAAATATCTTATTTGGGAACCTGTAAAAATTAAAGTGAAACAAGAATAAAGGAAACAAGAAATTTTAAATTTTTATCCCATTTTACAATCCCCAATTTTATAAAAAATAAATTGACTACAAAAATTTTTCTGACCCATTGAAACCCAAAGATTGGGTGTTGAACCCAATTTTAAGTATGTTTGGGTTTTTCAGAGACATTTAAATAAAAGGCATAATTTCAACATGCCAAAGGTTGTAAAAGGGGAAAAAACACACAGGCTGTTGCGGGAACCTGAACGGGAAGCAGATTAGTTTATTTTTGGTCCCAAGGGAAAATGGATTTGGGAATTTTTTGTGCTAAAGTTTTACTTTATTTGTTTTATGTTGGTTTGCCTTTTTTATTAAAAATTTTCCCACCCGATTTAAGTATTTTAGAATTTTGGAGAATTTGTTTAAGGGGTGCCAATTGGGGGTTTCTAAAAATTTTGAAATTTGGAAATTAGAAAAAAGGTCATTAGGGGCATGCCCGTTAATGATTTTCCAAACTTGATGATGCAGTATCTTTTCTTCGGCGTTGCAGTGACATTTTTTTAGTTTCTTGAGACGATCCCAATAGCTCATATCTCTGACCAGCTATCTTTCGGACGAAACATCGTTGAACGTTTTCTAACTTCTGGATGTCTATGATCTTGCTTTTCCAAACAGGGCAGCAGTATTCTAGTCTTGAGCGCACCATGGACTTGTAAAGTGTGAGCATGACTACTGACGAACGATCACAGAAGGCACTGAGTACCCAGGATGCCATTTTTCGAGCTGCTTGAGAAGTCTGTTCAATATCTGTTCTTTCCTGATTTTACTCTGGTTTCCTTCTGAATGTGTTCAGGGATGGTTTTGTAACAAAACCTCTGGCTGCTGGCACCCACTTCGACATTGAAAACGATAAGGGAGGAAAAGCTTCCATGATTGAATTGGTAATTTAATTGAAGCACGTGTGTGCGCGCGCGACAAACGCGCAATTTTTTTGCGCCAAACAGTATTTGTTCCTTGAAATGTCATCGCGGGTTACGCATACGACGAAATTGATCGAATTTTCGGCCATTTACTCTATAAAAAACATAGAAAACACTAGCCTGATCTCACAACAAACATCGCTTCTTCCCCAAAACAACTTGACTCGTTTCACCTGCATCTCTGTATATTTCATATTTCTTAGGATTCTTATTGAGGCAAATGATAGCGCCGACTGGGGGTTTTCAATCATTCAAATTCTGTGGTTAGTCGTCCAGTAAAAGGTTCAGAAGGTTCACTTTTGTAGAAGCGGCTTACTTCATAGGATTCCAGTGTTCATATCAGTAGGTCTACCATGAGATTTTCTGCAGAATATCGCAGAGAGAAACCCACTCTTTAAAACGGATATATACAATTTCTACCATTCGATGCTTGCCTATTTATGCATATCATTTCTGCAACAGAGCATATTCCTTTTTAAATTCCCCTATTCGCTGCGATAGCTCTAAATAGCAGTTTCTCCAATAGCAGTTAACACAGGCTTTAGTTTGCTGTACTGACAACACTCGATAACAACAGAAGATGACGAACTCACTGTATGAAGTTTTGCTGTACTGGTGATGTGAAGGACATGACGTGTGCACTTCATTGTGTAATATTCATAAGGCATTTCGTCATTATCAGTAATTGATTATACAGTAATTGAAAAAAGCGTTAATAAGTAAACGCGAAA
The DNA here is from genome assembly GCA_011033025.1 of Beroe forskalii. Taxonomy (NCBI): domain Eukaryota; kingdom Metazoa; phylum Ctenophora; class Nuda; order Beroida; family Beroidae; genus Beroe; species Beroe forskalii. Next base: position 145,120 of record WFMF01000256.1, read on the forward strand.
ATAAATTCTTTTACGATAATTTTTGATGGTTCAAGGAAAGTGTCGTTCACAAAACCAGGGAGAAAAACTGTCACCAGCTGCCGTGTATAAAGTAATATTAAATTAGAATATTACATTTGTATACCTGCTGCTATTACGTAATGTTTATTCATTAATAACAGACCAGATATTACTAAGGGTAAGGTGTTTCATAATAGGTCAATAAGTCATTATGGTAATTCCCTTTGGCAAACTTCCCACTATCACAGCATAAAAACAATGCTGTTAATGAGATGATGGTGAGAAGATCGAGGTTGTGGATAAGCTTCTAACTAAGACATATTCCTACTTTTGCTTTTGCGACGAGGAACAGCCTAGAAAAATTTACTGGTTTTGACTTATTCTGTCACGGTCATGATTCAGCAATATAATAACAGTCTGGAAGATTCTTTACGACCACACAAACAACATACGAATCTCTTTTGTCCTACGTACTAAGAAGCTTGAGGTATTGTCTGCGATGGGGTATTGTTTTATTAGAGTGTATAACGCATAAAGCACAATGCCAAGCTATTGTTAGCTTTCATTCTATTATTCTTAGCTTTCATTCTATTGTTTTCAAGGCTCAGGTATTACGTCAGTACACATTATAATATTGTGTTACATGCAAATCTTAGGTTATTTTAGGTAAATCTTAAGATGTCATGAGGGCACATAAGCAGAACATTTGCTTTTGAGACGGTACATGGGAAGTGTTATTGTAGTCTTCTCTTAGATTGTAGATTTAATAAAAGGGTGACGTCAACTTAAAAAACAAATCTACTGCCGGCTGTTTCTTAGAATACACAATGCATAGCTTTGAAATGGTAGCCTTTTTCTTGTAAAGGACAATACAAGTAAATGTAAGTTCATACTGATTTATAATAGCTTACTTACTTTAAGCGCAAATTAAATTGCATAATAAACGTCAGCTAACTCAACCATTGCACCCTTTTACTCTTTCATGATTACTGTAATGAAATGGTTATCTATGCTGCATAACCATTTCATTGCACCAAATGATAATAATAAACTCATGAAATAATTGTAATAAGAACTTTATTTTAGTAATCTGCATTTTATCTAAAATATTCTGTTAAATCTAGAATATTCTTACCCAGCCTGTGTCCCCGTCAGGATGGAGTGTTATCCTCTCGAAAGTAGGGCAACCCCTATCTCCCATCACGCTCTGTTCTACCATGTATCTAGTGTTGTCACACAGCGAGGATAGCTGAATGAGGAGGGGTTAGATAGATACCATGTATCTAGTGTTGTCACACAGCTAGGATAGCTGAATGAGGAGGGGTTAGAATACCTTATCGGACATAATTATCACGGACATTACATTCACGCTGAGCACCTCAGCGTGAATTTTAATGTCCGTGAAAATTTTGTCCGTGAAATTAATGTCCGTGATATTCAGGTCCGTGAAAATTAAGTCCAGTATTTCTTACCTTCCAAAAGTGGGTAGCAGGAGTAGCCAGGCTACCGAGGGGAAAATTTGACAAAACCGAGGGGATTTTCATGTCAAGATGCATGCACGCGCAGCGTGCGTGCCGCGCCGAAATCTCGAATAAAACTTTGATAAAAATAATCAAGATTATCCACAACTAAAGTTATCTAATAACAACGTAGATGAATTTTAACTGTAAAGATGCATTAAATAAGTGGGGGAATACAAAGGGAAGTGAAGCTGAGGGGATTATGGTGTGATGACTAGATGGGGTGAGGGGAATCAAGGTGAGGAGATTTATAAGGTGGGGGAATTAAGGTGAGGGGAATTAAGCTGTGTGGACGTAAAGTGAGGGGAATAAACGAATTATGATGGGGGAAGTGTGATGAGAGCAATCAACTAATTAAGGTGAAGGGAAGCAAGGTGAGGGGAAGTCACTTGGTGATTCGTGATGAGATGTAAGGTGAGGGGAAGTGAGGTGAGGGAAGTACATTAGCAGATTGATCTCAGAGGCAGATTCAGGTGCAAAACCCTTAAAAAAGATTTCGCCTGCAGCGGGCTGTTTTGATCCAATGATGTCACTAAATTGATCCTAGACACAATCTCAGATGCAAACGTTCAAAAATGTTTACCTACGGCTGGTCGCTGGATGTTTTAATCACATTATACATTGACCAAATTGATCTCAGAGGCAGATTCATGTACAAAACCTTAAAAATTTTCGCCTGCGGCGGGCTGTTTTGATCCAATTATATGACTAAATTGATCCTAGACACAATCTCAGATGTAAAACTTTCACAATTTTTGCCTACAGTACGGCTGGCTGTTTTAATCACATTATACATTGACCAAATTTATCTCAGAGGCAGATTCAGGTACAAAACCTTAAAAATTTTCGCCTGCGGCGGGCTGTTTTGATCCAATTATATGACTAAATCGATCCTAGACACAATCTCTGATGTAAAACTTTCACAATTTTTGCCTACAGTACGACTGGCTGTTTTAATCACATTATACATTGACCAAATTGATCTCAGAGGCAGATTCAGGTACAAAACCTTAAAAATTTTCGCCTGCGGCGGGCTGTTTCGATCCAATTATATGACTAAATTGATCCTAGACACAATCTCAGATGTAAACTTTTCAAAATTTCTGCCTTCGGCTGGCTGTTTAAATCGCATGATAAATAACCAAATTGAGGAGGATTCATATGCAAAACCTTGAAAATTTTCGCCTGCGGCGGGCTGTACTGATCGAATTATGTCACTTAATTGGCGCATGGCTCCGAGCAAGCTTGAAACCGAGGGGATTTTAATATCTGCTACCGAGGGGATTTTCATTTTAGGAGGAAATACTGAGTATTTCCTCCTAAAATTTCTACGGTAGAGACGCAACATTTCTGTCCTCATCTCTTTAAAAGCACAAAGAATGAAATTTTCAAGAAAATTGTACTTCTTTTTCATGCTTGGTACCTGCAATATAGAAATTTATCATATTAATTTACAAAAAATATCGAAAAAAATGTTCAATTCAAGTATTCAAATCGTGGAAGAAAATGGGAAAAATCGAGCCGATAATTTCGAAGTATTCTTGAAATTTGAAGTGGCTGGATCGAGCGTGAATATTAATGTCCGTGAAGTTTTAGGTCCGTGAAACTAAAGTCCGTGATAATTATGTCTGATAAGGTAGGCACAGGACTTAGAAGAAACTATGGGCATAGCAGCAACAGGGCCAATGCTAACTACAATGTTTTTTATTCTCTCTAATTCACTGCAGCCCTACGTTCCCACACCAACTTACGTCACACTGCTGATGATCCATGGAAATGACACCCCTCCTTGCGGTGTCAAGGTGCCCCGTGAGGCCAGAGTAATAAGGGAACTCTTCCTTAAAATACTCACACAATATTCAGAATATTTTACTATACATTATATTCATTATATAACACTATTAGGAGTAGACATAACATATATATGATATTAGCTAAGCGCATATTAATGTACACTGCAGGTCACCACTGACCAGCGCAAAAAGTAGGTAGGAGTGTGTAGCGGTGGGAATTAGCGTGGTAGATTACTATATTTACATACGCTCATTGGACCGCCATTAGCCCATGGGATTGTCAAGTTTTATTGCTACAGGTGTGTACATTGTACAATATTATAGTCTTATGTCACAAGGGAGATTGAATTGGAGTAGTCAGTGTTTTATGAGCGAAATGATGGCAGTGGCATTTTTATTCCTACTTTGCACGCCACTCGCCAGTGATGACTCGACACGATTAGGAGTGAGAAAGGCATATATTTGATATGCTATAATAAAATGAAAAGGAGCAATACTCACTGAGGCTTGTAGACACGTAGCGAAGCAGCTGTTCCTAGTGTTGAATGGCAACTCCTGAAAAAAGCAAATTTGCGTTATATTCAAAATTCGGGTACAGTATTTATACGCATTTCAGAAAAAAATATATTAATTACACTATGATTAGAAAGGCAGTCGATTGAAAATACTAATCTTCAAAGTTTGGTATAGTATGTCTGTTAATATTTTGTTACTATTTAGAACGCCATTAAGTATGTAAATCGCGCAATAAGACAGATTTGTTACATTTTAATTGTCAAATCTGAAGAATCCTTTACACTTTCAGAGATCTTATTGTGCCAGAAAGCAATACATGTCGCTACAATGCCAGTAGCTCTCTCTCTCTCTCTCGCGCTTGGAGCTCATTGTTAATGACAAGCAATGAAAAGAACACCACTATACGAGCCTGCAGCAGCAGCAGCCCACTTTGACTGTCAAGCACACACCTGAGTGTCACTGACACACAAACTACTACTACTACTACAATAGTGTGACACATTGTTACAAAGAGCTATTGTTGTATATATCTTATAAATCTTAATAGCAGTGGAACCTGGCAGACTACGAACTCGAGCCCATTACCTCGAGGGCTAGCAATCTTCCAATAGGATGGATTGCACGAGTCGTCTGTGAAGACAGCTCAGGGGTTAAAGACAGAGAGATATTAATTTATCATTATTATGTGAATTAGATCCAATCCAGACTAAGATTTTATAATATTGTATGGACCAGTCTACCAACAAAATAAAAAGACAAATCTCCCTCCCCAATTCCCTTCTAATTAGTAATTTTGTAAAAGATCACCAAATGAGAAGACTGCGGGCAGCAGACACACCATTTTGTACTAAAATACCATGTAGAGCTCTGATGGAAACCCCATTAACCGTCCGCTCAAAGAGTCTTTGAGTCACTTTGCGATGTTTACTTATTATATATATCCAGTGTAATATTATATGAAATACATGAGTTATACAGGACAAAGTCTCCTCAAATTAATGCAGTCCACTGAGAAATACAATATCCACTATATGTATGATGTATGTATGTTTGTATGAATGAATGTGTATGTATGTATGTATGTATATTCCAGTATTCCACGCATGCAATCTCTAGATTAAAGAACTCAGGGCCTTGCATTATCCTGCTATGAAAACACTCTATATAAAGATATAAGGATGGAACAACAGGCGGCTTGCTTGCACAACACCCTGGCATTCTAAACCATGATAATGACGTCGTCTGAAGCACCTATTGGTGGACACGACCTCTAATGTATCATGCTCCTGCAAAGACACATGTCTGGCGGTGAAGGGCGTGGCCACTAATGCATGGCAGGTAGTAGGAATACCGAGAAAAATATGTGATTAATTAAATCACAATTATCATAACGTGAATTGGAATTCCAACATCAGCTCACATAGCACTGGGTTTTATATTAAATTCATTCCACGATCGACACACACACATGGTTGTTGTGACCCAGGGTAATCAGATATTAGAAACTCTCTGCTGCACACCAGTAACAGAAGGTTGAGATCATGACGGAATCATCAGGGCTTAAAACGGAGGACTGATGACTTGAACTAGTCTGATTGGCGTCTGGGACGACATGCATGGTTCAAATTTCCCGCTGATCAGGGGGATTATTATTGGGCGCCTTCCAGAGTGACGTTATACACATGTATTACCCTACAATACACGTGTACTACATGTGTACAAATGCTGACGTCATCTTGATGATTACTGTAGGATCGTAGGTAAGTACTGTACACAATAGATATGAATATGTATAAGGCCCCATCCATTCCTTCGCATTTAGATAGTAAACCCTTGCTAAACTCTGATATCGGATGTAAGAATATACATTACCTTTGAAATTGAATTCGATTACCATAAATCAGGGTAATCAGACCTAATTGAGTAATTGGGTGCTGGAAAGGACTTGCCGACAATGAAATGTTTTACATGACTTCAATCGGAGTTCTAAAGTTCATGAAAATGGGATTACATTTCAATTATCCCAGGTTTATTTCCAGTACACCCACATATTTTCATCAGAGAGTTCTATAGAGATGAAATCTAAGCTGAAATCTAATTATGGAGTAAATATTTTCAGTTTTCACACACATCCGACGCATATTTTCTACTCTGATTTCGATGGTTCACATTTTATGTGCAGGCGGGTGCAGGAATAAACCCCCTGAGGTCTGAAGGTTGGAGTTCTCTCAACTCTCTGTATTGAATTCTCTGTATACACGAAACAGCAGTAGTGAACAGCTGGCTCTGTACTCATTACTCAGGAGAGGGAATGTTCTACAAAACGTTATTTTCATCTGCATTGTACAGATGTGCTGTAATGTGATTATTATGTCAGCTCGTGGATCACGAATTTGTCTACTGATATGAACAAATACTAAAAAATATCTTTTGAGAGGGTAACATGTCCATTTCCGCCAGGACTTGCGGGCCTGATATAAAGGCTAGATTTAAAACATCCTCAAATTCAATAAATCACCCCTCGTCAGCATGCGAGGGTTCACAACAAAACTCTGCTGCTGGTTCCATTCGAGCGTGTATTCCCAGATTTTAATTTACTTTTGTTAAGCAAAACATCATTCCACACTAAGCGCGCTGTGGAGTGACGTCATTATCACGGATTTATATGCTGATTTGATGACGCGAAGTGGGAGACTTTAAACTTTCATTAACCCGTGACATGATGTGAACATGCAGCTCATCATATCAAACACACACGCATATATTACTCATATAATATTACTCTCTAGAGAAGTACACATCATTATGTTTGGTGATGTAATGCTCGTTTTCAGAGAGCTCTCCACGGAGAAGCAACGTGGATGGCAGAAATTGCCCGGAGATTTGAAGAGGAACCTTTACACATCAGGTATAATGTATACACCTCCTGATGCCATAATGACGTTCAATCTTATCAATAGTGTCTGCATTTTCTAAAATTTACTTTAGTTTGCTCTGAAAGTTCCCCATGTAAAGCTACTAGAGCCAGGGCGTGCATCTGAGACATACGATACTTGCTTAGAGGCCTCATTGCGAAACTCATCAGATATATTTGCAATTTATTATCCAGAGCACTATTGCGCATCGTAAATATACATTTAAAATGAGAGTAATATCGTGCTCACGTGACTCCAAATACTTGTCTCTCATTGGCCATCCCAACGGTTTCCTCGACCCCTGATTGGCCGAGCCAAGTGTCATATCGTGCTGTGCGTTATTGGATCCTGTAAAACGGTGTAACCTGGGGCGCAATCCACCGTTAAGACCATGATATTGGGAACTATTAACTGAGCTTAATAACCTGATATTGGGGACTGAAGCGCTTCTCCCGCATGCACTAAATCAGGGGTCTAATTTACGTAGAGCTACTCCCTAACTATTCGGGATATTATACGCCTTAGGATACCAGACTCTCCAACGCCAGTGATTTAGCGTGTTGAACCATGATAATGACGTCACACGCGTTCACCTACCCTTACAGCGCGTCCACTTCCGAGACATTTGCTGATTTTAGAGAAGTATATTGTCTCTCTGTGAGATATTATTACCTAGCTACGTAATCAGTGTACACGGAGGAGGAGTAGGAGAAGTAACGAGCGACCGAGAGTGACGTCATTATCAGGTGGTAACGTGGTGTGTTGATGACGGTTATCGTCCTGTATTCTTCAGGGGATAAGTAGTAGTACAGTGAGCTCCGAGTAACTTGTGTAAGCAAGCTTGAGGCTGTATTATATATAGTCCACGACTCCAAGAGGATATATATTTTGAAACTCTTTATCATTACATGGAAATTGCAAATTATAGGATTTTAGGTCTCTAGGCAATATTTCATCATAGAAAGTGGGGTATTGCTTGCTTTTGATTCCAGGGGGATTGGAATATTAATTCGAAACATTACCACAACTTACAGCTAAAATTTCAGCAAAATTGGCACAATTTTGCGTATCATATAAATAATTTAATTCGTCGCTAACCTCTGAATTATTAATGACGTGTGAACTCCTAGTGAACTCCGACAGTCGCAAAAGAAGAAAATTTATTAAACGAATAATTTAAAAAGAAAATATTTATTTGGCGCCCGAAATAAAACATGTTCTTAAATATTCAAAAGTTCCAGGAAACCTTGGAAAGTTGCTCAATCCGTGAAATTTCAGACCCAGAAAGTTTGAGAATATTTAACAATCTTTCTAGATGAATCTTTGCGTTTAATCTGGATTTATTCTAGTTGGTCAGGCCATGTATAATAACACGATAACAAATGCACGACTTACTACTTTTATGACATGCACTAACCGATTGTTAAACAGACCACTAAAGTTACGAGTGGTTGCCGATCAATTCTTCATTATCCAAACATTTTTCGTAAAAACGCATCGTTTATGCCCTCTTTTTAACACTTTGTTTACTAAATAAGACGCTTTGCACTACTACGTCCAGTCTGGTTTACTGTGGAGCAGAAGTTCTCATCAATTTGATATAATGCCAATGCGATGAACAGAACTAAGGTGCATAGTACGTGCTTAAGATTGTAGATCATATTTTTTCAAAGTTTCAACTTTATATTCCGTAACAACGATAAAGCGTATCATAAGTATCTAATATTTATTCATTTACTCATTCATAATAATGGTTTATTCTGGTACGAATGTGGAACAAAACACCAAATTCCTGTATAATAAGATGAGTTGAATGAAATACGTTACTTGAAAATTGCTGTATTTGTAACTCACTTTGTTTTGGAGTAGCCAGGTGTATTCAAAAGGGACAAAATAATTACGAAATTACATTTGCAGAAAAACTATAGACAAGTAACTATATAAAACCAGGCAACATTCTAAAATAATGGCCGTGGTATTGCACACATCATGAATTATCAGATATAATCAGTTATTCTCTTATCGCAACATCGATACAGTATTTGATAAAGATAAGAGGCGATAAATATTGTGAAATTTCTGTAATCATTCAATTGAAAATAGTTTTACATTGTTATCTTTCGTGTTGGCAGTTTAATCTCAAACAAACAACACAAAATTAAGATCATTATCAAATAGAGTTATCTTTGCAAGATTACACAAAGTGTAAACCAGAATTAGAGTAGGTATACTGATAGAATAACAGTATAAAAAACATGAAAGTGGAGTGAACTAACTTGGTAAGATTGTTATCGAGTTTAAATATCCCATACAGCGATTTGAAAAGATCCCACCACTAACAGGATATTTTCAAGACACTATCAAGATATTTTGATTTTCAAGACATATTTTCCAGACACTTTCAAGACACTTTCAGGACTCTTCCAAGACACTCTCTAAGCACAATGTCTGTTTTTATTATCATAATCACCACCACATTGCTCACCGTCGTTTTGTATAATTCAGGAGTTGATCATTTTACTAGATGACGTGGCCGTTGAACCATCTCCTATTCAAGCCCTTATTATAGCGGCATGGGAGCCTAGGATAATATTAGGCCAATGACTGAACGTTTTGTACACGCATAAAGTGGATTATTATGTGTAGGCTTGTACAGCGTGATAAGGTAATAATCAGGGTATTTCTGAGGAGGCCTGCAGCTAGTGACAGGGTGATAGGAGGATAGGTGCACATTCCAGGGACCTGATTGTGGGCTTGGGTTTACTAGTATTTCACTTACTTGTAGAGGTGGTATAAGCATTAGAGGCTTGGGTTTACTGGTATTTTACTTCCAGAGATGGTATAAGCATTAGAGGCTTGGGTTTACTGGTATTTCACTGGCATTTCTAGGATGTAAGTATTGAATGCAGACAAATGCGAAATGGGGGTGCAACACACGATACTTCCATACCAGATGATCCCTAGTCTAATAATGATATATCAGATAGAATTGATAAGGATCATACACTCGTATCCCTCTTTCACACACCCTACACAATGACACATCTCCTTCCCAAGCTCCACACGCCCCACTTATAGAATTCACAAGATCTTCTGCACAGTCCTACAGACCCACTTACACACAAATGAATGTATTAACTACATACACTCGAGGCGGAGGAGCAGGTCACACCTAATGCTTCATTTAATGGAGTAGTAGTGATATCATTCACCATTGTATGTGTGTAGCTTCCAATGTATTATTATCGATCATGCAACTCCCCTTCTTGTGAGCTACAGAGCTTCCTTACCAGCCTGGAAATCTATTCATCTATCTGGCGCGAAATATGGAGATTTTTCGAAAAAATCCGATGTTTTAATGCTACCAGAATTTCGCATACCGCAATTATAGCCCATACCGTTAAAATTTTCCTCGTAGGCAGCTCCAATCGCTGAAGGACCGTTTTTGGATATCGAAGATATCAATTTACATAATCAATAATAGCAATAGCAGAATAATTCACATTTTGGGGGCTCTTCACAGCATGGGGTTGAATCAATAATATTTGTGTCTTAAACGTTTCGGACTCAACGTGAATTGCGATCTTACTATATTTCTATTTCTACATACAAAGTAATTAAAATCAAATTATTAGCTGTAGTCTGTGAGTATATCAGAAATGAATGAACGAAATGTTAGCGATGATATTTTATACACCCGGAATTTAAATGTTCCTTAAATTCCCCATTGCTTTAATTTGAATAGCCATTCCGGTTCTTTCGTACCAGCACGAACCAACATCACTCAACTCACTGTCCAGGAAACTTGATAATTGAAAGAATTATCAGACCACCTAAAATCAGGAAAATATGGCGTTTATCCGCACGAATTAAACGAGGCCTTGAAAACTTAGTTGTATATAATATTCACTGCATTACTCCTAAAATATGGTATAAGAATATAATATACTGAAGATTTATCCAGAAATTGTCAGAATTTACAAGCTCAAATGGCAGTGTTTGGAAAAATATAACAATTATTAATGGATTTATACGCAGTGTGACTGTCAATTGTCATGCTGATGATTCCGGCAGTTTGGTGGATGGTCACAATGCATGCATTGCTAAAACTTCATGATCCTGTATATAACAAATTAACGCGCATATGATAGCTGTATTATTTGCTGTAATAGACATCTGCAGACAGGATAGTTGGCTAGGTGCTAAATACATGACATATTGACGGTGAGACGACAGAGATCTGTCAGGGTACTTCAGACGTGAGCCTGTGCAATGAGTGTGATTCTGTGTACCCCTCATTATCATTGGTACCATTTGAAAAAAAAGTGCCCCAGGTTTATTTACAGTAAAGGATATATTCATGCACCCAGAAATAAGCTTCCTCAAACCCTGAAAATTAAACCCCCGCCCTATTGATGATTTTCAGTATCCACCAAAAGTTAGGGGGTTTCCCCTCGCATTATCATGGTTTAGAATGACGAATTAGTGATGTCACATTCTCACATGCTAGTGTTTGTTCTCACTGCTCGGTCTCTATTGCGGTCTACGTACTTATTAAGTATCTTACTACTTCTCTATTATCCTTTCTACTATAAATATTAATTACAAACACTATTAGCAGATGATACTAAATAAAAATATTGAAATAACAACATAGCTACACAGTTTGGCTGATATACGGCCAACGATAAACAGAAGGTCAAGACACTTTGGATGATCCGCAAACATATGGAAAACATAAGGCTTTATTTATTCACCAGCGATGAGTCTTGAATCTTGATTCAGATTTCAGACAGAGGCTATTTCTATAACCCTTTGGCCACATGCCCTGAAAACCGCGCGGGATTCCCGAGCGGAATTCCGTATTCAAAATCCCGGAAAATGGGGTTAGTTGCTACATGCCCAGAATTACGAATTTCCGTGCGCGTGGATTCACGGATACTTTTATGGTATAATAGTTTAATGGTTTATTAATGAGACCATGTATCTACACAGTTTCCGTTAATGGATCAATACGACAGGACCTAGGTGTTGTGAAACTTATCCATCATTATGTAAACAGTAATTGTAGTGTTTGTATACCAATTCTGACCAAAAAATACAGGGCCCGTAGTTCGAATTTTTGAGTTGGGTGGCTGGGCGAGCGAAGCAAGCCCAAGAAAAGGGGCAAAGCCCCTGGCGAGGGGCTTAGGCCCCCCGGAAAATCATTATTTTTATCTAATGCCTCAAAGTGATCATCGGACTATACTTCAGCTGCATTTATAATTGGCGCCGTGCTCGGCCAACCCACTGCATAGTGCCTATCACGTGATCTCCTTTAAGTAAGATGACAAATAAACCAATCAGACGGTTGATCTAACGTTAGGAACGTCACATTTAACCGTCTGATTGGTTTAATGGGTATTGAGTCATAATAGTCGAGTTTTCGAGTCAATTTATGTAACCTGACTCGAAGACTTGACTCGACATTTGGACTAAACCACTTGACTTGCCAACCAAACGTGATAATCATGATCAGTGATAGTAGTCTTAGTAGAGTGGCCAAGGTCAGTTTAATCAACCAGGCCAGTGGCAGCCACATGACAGATCATAGATACTTCCCTATACACAAGGCTAAGCTGTTAGGCCAAGAGTATGAACTCCTGGGTGGACAGGCCACCCGACTTCCGGGCATATCCTGGGCTGAGAGCAGTCCGCCAATCCAGGACCCCACAGGACCGGCGAGCGGCCAACGCCTAACACCCGGTGATCACTCACCTTAATTTGACCAGGCCACTCGACTCGAATCGGCCATTCAGCGAGAATAAGCCTACCGAATCGACTCTGCCGATCGATTGATCGAATCAATCCGGACAATGTCAGCGATACGTCAGATGTGTGTCAGTTGTACGTCAGAATGGTGTCATTGATAAGTCAGAATGGAATTGGCAATATGTCAGGCTGGTGTCAGTGATACGTCAGACTGGTGTCAGTGACACGACAGACTGGTGTCAGTGACACGACAGACTGGTGTCAATGAAACTTCAAACTGGTGTCAGTGACTCAGTGATACTACAGACTAGTGTCAGTGATAAGTCAGACTGGTGTCATTGATACGTCAGACTGGTGTCAGTGGATCACTGACACCAATCTGACATATCGCTGACATACGTGACACCAGTCTAACGTATCACTGACACCAGTCAAACGTTTCACTGACACCAGTCTAAACACCCTGCGCACTTTGTGCGCAGGTAGCGACGAGTCGCCAATTAGAACAACGTTCCTGTTCGAAAAACGACAAAAGAGTCAAAATTTCTCTTAAAACTTGCATGGAATCAATAGAGGAAAGTCTCAGCTATCCAGAGATATAAGGATCATCTGGGAACTCCAATCACAACGTTCGCAATGTCTCATTATGTACAAATGTTGAAAAACGTCGAGTTCCAATTGCGCGTGAACATTGATTGATTGACGAGCTTGTGAGGCCTAATTCAAAAAAGAAGATGGACTTTCAGTGTAGAATAGATTTATCTAGGCATTACAAAAAACCCCATGTCGATAGCTCAAAAATGTAGGAGCCTTAGGGATTGCCAGTCAATTGTTGGAAAAAAAGCACACAGTTGTGCTATTTCGTGGGGTGGACAAGCGTGGGGTGGACAACGCGCGCGCAATTTAAAACGCCAGACTCTTGTTTGCCAAAATAGCGAGAGACCCTTGTCCACCCCACCGTCGTTAACAGTGATACCATTTCAGATTTCCTGCAACTGTGGCAACCGGCAGTGATTCGATAAGGAGCAACAAACTTATTCTTGTTTCAACAGTAGTACTGGTGACATTGACAATGAGTATAAAATCGAAGTAGATGCTTTTTGTCAATTTCATTTTTAAGTTATGTTATCAATGACTACTAACAAGTTATCATATAATATGCGCATATACATTATACAGCACACGTCATCACTGGATGGTGATGCAGTGTACCTACTTAGATTTAGAATGTAATGTACATTGTACACCCTTTAGTACATTAAACAGTGTGGTGGTACTTCAGTACAACATACATGTTTTCACAAAACTCAATAGCAGGGTGTTAATCTCGTGATTGTACACAACTAATTATGCGATGTAATTAGGAAAAGCAAGTTTTTCAGGCAGGGGTGCCGATGAGCCAATGGGACTTCAACAGCAACGCGGTGATGAAGGTACATTCAAGGCATTTCACATGAATAAGATTACGTACAGAGCAGGCTATAGGTACAATACACTCTATATAAGGTGAGCAAATGTATATCTATATACAAACATGCTGATCACATGGTTTTGTCCCGCATATCATAGGTATATACATCCATAGCAACCACACGAGTTCCCATAGCAACCGACCTAAAAATTGAAGATTTTTGGTATTTTTGACATTTAGATCTAGGCCACATTTTCTGTTTTGATTACTCATCATACAGGATAGATATTTCGATTTTGTGAAAAGTTTCACTAGGTAATCATAACCATTCAATGCTGAATTTCGGTACCGATGAGCCAATGGGACTTCAACAGCAACGCGGTGATGAAGGTACATTCAAGGCATTTCACATGAATAAGATTACGTACAGAGCAGGCTATACAATACACTCTATATTAAGGTGAGCAAATGTATATCTATATACAAGCATGCTGATCACATGGTTTTGTCCCGCATATCATAGGTATATACATCCATAGCAACCACACGAGTTCCCATAGCAACCGACCTAAAAATTGAAGATTTTTGGTATTTTTGACATTTAGATCTAGGCCAAATTTTCTGTTTTGATTACTCATCATACAGGATAGATATTTCGATTTTGTGAAAAGTTTCACTAGGTAATCATAACCATTCAATGCCGAATTTCGGTACCGATGAGCCAATGGGACTTCAACAGCAACGCGGTGATGAAGGTACATTGCTACAATACACTCTATATTAAGGTGAGCAAATGTCTATCTATATACAAGCATGCTGATCACATGGTTTTGTCCCGCATATCATAGGTATATAATATAGATCACATTATATACTATGTAAATATATGGACCAATTTCATATGGGTAAACTGGTAGGAGATGGCAGAATGTCTGCATTTACAATTATATACACGCTACACATAGCCAGTCGCATGATATTATCAGGTGATACATTTTAGGCAATGGTGTGTATTGTGTACGTCAAAAATGAATGGTGATGTAATGAAAGAATGGAATTGGTACAGGACATTTTACAGTACATGTTTCGGTGCACGTAGTAGCTTAGTACTTTAGTAGCAGTGCGCTGTTTCTGAGTCTCATGATAACTGATATTTCAAAATTTTTAATTCTTTCTGAGTTGACTCAATTATAAGCAGTTTAATGAAGCTCGAGTAATTTGAAAACTGCTTCTAATTGAGTCTACTCAGAAAGAACTAAAAATTTTGAAATATCTGTTTCGGTACTTCAATACAACATTCACGCTGCACACAAATCACAATAATATGTAATTTTCCTCGTGATTGT
The DNA here is from genome assembly GCA_011033025.1 of Beroe forskalii. NCBI lineage: Eukaryota > Metazoa > Ctenophora > Nuda > Beroida > Beroidae > Beroe > Beroe forskalii. Next base: position 160,372 of record WFMF01000256.1, read on the forward strand.
ATAGTGTATACATGGATCACATCACAATTTGATCGTACAAACCTCTTGCTCTCTTGAACCCAATTTTTGTCAATTTGAACTTCAAAATCTATCTTGAAATGAACCAATATTGACCCCCTACTGACCCCTGGTGAACCCCCACTGACCCCATGGTGAACCCCTACTGACCCCCATTTGTGCCATTTCTAACTAAATGCTACCAATTTTATCAATGAAATTCGGCACATTTTTGATAAGTTGCACTCGCAGATTTTAACGCAGATATTCAAATTGAGTTAAATTCTTCTGGGTTCATCGTGCTTTTTAAATGTTACCCTTTCACCCCGTCAACTCGGTATTATTAAAAAGCACTTGATCTGTCCTGTAGTTTGTAGTTAGATAGGTATATAGAATATAAATGTGACTGACGTGCGAAATTTAACGGCAGATTATTACATCTATCACATGCCCGGAATCAACACTTCATGAAATGCATTTGATAACGATATAAATGAATATCAAAATGACTTAATTGGCATGCACTCGATACAACCATTAACATTTTACAAAGAATGGCTGGAAATTCTACGAATTTAAAGCGAAAATGGCAATTAACAAACAAATGCTGTCCGTTTATTAATTAAATAAATAGTTACTATTTCTGAAAAGTGCAAATCAACGGATTAACGACGGACCAACTTTAACACTTAAAGAAAATTTAAGGGTACGAAATGAACAAAAGTGTTCGAGATCAATGTGAGATCAAAATGCAATATAATGTTGTGGTTTGCGTACAGCGTGAATGTTGTTCTGAAGTACTGAAACACTTTCTTAAATTGTCACTGTAAAATGTACATCATGTTCATTGCATCGCCATCCATTGATGACGTACACACAACACACTTTTGAAGTCAGTACCACGATTGTACCATGTGACCAGCACTGTGTGTATAATTGTACATGCAGACATTCTGCCATCGCCTACCAGTTTACCAATTTAGAATTGGTCCATATATTTACACCATGTATTATGTGATATATATCACAGGGTGCGCCCCTTTTACTTTTTTGATCATTCGAAAAATACAGCCGATATTTCGATTCTGTAAAAATATTCTTTAAATATAACCAAAGAATGACGAATTCTGAGATTTCTAGGTTGCTATGACATCCATAGCAACCACAGGGGTTCCCATAGCAACCGACCTAAAAATTGAAGATTTTTGGCATTCTTGACATTTAGATTTAAGCCACATTTTCTGTTTTGATAACTCATCATACAGGATAGATATTTCGATTTTGTGAAAAGTTTCAGTAATCATGACCAGTCAACGCTGAATATCGAGATTTTCAGGTAGCTATGGATGGGAACTCGTGTGGTTGCTATGGATGTATATACCTATGATATGCGGGACAAAACCATGTGATCAGCATGCTTGTATATAGATGTACATTTGCTCACCTTATGTAGAGTGTATTGTGCCTATAGCCTGCTCTGTACGTAATCTTATTCATGTGAAATGCCTTGAATGTACCTTCATCACCGCGTTGCTGTTGAAGTCCCATTGGCTCATCGGCACCCCTGCCTGAAAAACTTGCTTTTCATAATTACATCGCATAATCAGTTGTGTACAATCACGAGATTAACACCCTGCTATTGAGTTTTGTGAAAAACATGAATGTTGTTCTGAAGTACCGCCACACTGTTTAATATAATGTACTTAAGGGTGTACATTACATTCGAAATCTATAAGTAGGTACACTGCATCACCATCCAGTGATGACGTGTGCTGTATATATGTGCTGTATATATGTGCATATTATATGATAACTTGTTAGTAGTCATTGATAACATAACTTAAAAATGAAATTGACAAAAAGCATCTACTTCGATTTTATACTCATTGTCAATGTCACCAGTACTACTGTTGAAACAAGAATAAGTTTGTTGCTCCTTATCGAATCACTGCCGGTTGCCACAGTTGCAGGAAATCTGAAATGGTATCACTGTTAACGACGGTGGGGTGGACAAGGGTCTCTCGCTATTTTGGCAAACAAGAGTCTGGCGTTTTAAATCGCGCGCGCGTTGTCCACCCCACGCTTGTCCACCCCACGAAATAGCACAACTGTGTGCTTTTTTCCAACAATTGACTGGCAATCCCTAAGGCTCCTACATTTTTTGAGCTATCGACATGGGGTTTTTTGTAATGCCTAGATAAATCTATTCTACACTGAAAGTCCATCTTCTTTTTTGAATTAGGCCTCACAAGCTCGTCAATCAATCAATGTTCACGCGCAATTGGAACTCGACGTTTTTCAACATTTGTACATAATGAGACATTGCGAACGTTGTGATTGGAGTTCCCAGATGATCCTTATATCTCTGGATAGCTGAGACTTTCCTCTATTGATTCCATGCAAGTTTTAAGAGAAATTTTGACTCTTTTGTCGTTTTTCGAACAGGAACGTTGTTCTAATTGGCGACTCGTCGCTACCTGCGCACAAAGTACTAGCAAAGGTGTCACACTGACACCAGTGTGACGTATCACTGCTGAAAGTCTGACGTATCACTGACACCAGTCTGACATACCACTGACGTCTGACACCAGTCTGACGTATCACTGACAAAAGTCTGAGGTATCACTGATAGTTGATAACAACCTGACGTATCACTGACAGTGACACCAGTCTGACGTTTCATTGACACAATTTTGATGTATCGCTGACACCAACCTGACGCACCAATGACAATGGTACGTCAGGTTGGTGTCATTGATACCTGACGTACGACTGACAGTGGTACGTCAGGTTGGTGTCAGTGGTACGTCAGGTTGGTGTCAGGCTGTCAGCGATGAGCGATACATCAAACTAGTGTCAGTGATACGTCAGACTTGTGTCAGTGATACGTCAGACTTGTGTCAGTGATACGCCAGACTGTTGTGACTGTCAGTGATACGTCAGACTTTCATCAGTGATACGTCAGACTGTTGTCAGTGATACTACAAACTGGTGTCAGTGACAAGTCAGACTGGTGTCAGTGATACGTCAGACTGGACACTGGTGTCAGTGATACGTCAGACCTGTGTCAGTGATACGTCAGACCTGTGATAGTCATACGCCAGACTGCTGTCAGTCAAACGCCAGAATTTCATTAGTGATACGTCACACTGGTATCAGTGATACGTCAGACAAGTGTCAGTGATACGTTAGACTGGCGTCACAACGCGTACTTGCGCACAAAGTACTGACACTGTCAGCTATACGTTAGACTGGTGTCAGTGATACGTTAGACTGGTGTCAGCGATACGTTAGCCTGGTGTCAGTGATACGTTAGATTGGTGTCAGAGATACGTCAGACTGGTGTCACGTATATCAGCGATACGTCAGATTGGTGTCAGTGATACGTCATGACCTGCCTATCGGCCCATAACTTGCCTATGGGCCCATAACGGCATAACCTGCCTATGGGCTTTTATAAATTATGCGGGGGTTTATAGTAGGTTAATGGCTAAATAATATCTAATGCTAACAGTAGCATCAGCACGTATGCGTCGAAATTGATTCTCAAAAATTCTCACTAAAAATTCCTCCATTCAAAGTCACGGATTCTCAGTGCCCAACCGTGAACCATTGTCTCATTGTATTGTGAGCAAGAGAAGCTATAGCATGAAAGTGTATTCCAGTGTTTGTGTAGGCAACTAATTATAATGTAATGTGATAATAGGTTGATCGTGTAATGGTATAATCAGCGGAAACCATTGAACTTCCTAGTAAATTCCGCGGAATTCCGTTCAGAATCTCGAATCTCGTGTTCCAAAACACGAGATTCGGAATTCGGAATTTGACCGGTTTTTTGCTCGGGAATCCCGAAAAATCGCAGTTTGGCAACAAAATGAGGGATTCCCGAACTTCAAAATGCGGGAATCCCGGGCATGTGGCCTTAGTGTAAGTAAAATTTTGTAAATTATTGCACAATGATTTTCAAGAAAATCATATTATGTACCCACTACCCAGTTATGCCAAAAATAGTAATCCAAATTGCTATTCATGAGTCATGACAAACTTTTTTTAACTTTTATTGTTATAATTCAACCAACAATCAACATTTATTATTCTTATTCTTACGCATAATACTTTTGTTTCTAATTTTCAAATGTTATGTTCAGAATTTCAGGTCATGTACTGATGATGTTAAAATCCCTAGTTCTAGTAGCAAAGTTTTCTTGATATATAATATTTTTACACGAATACATAGTAAGTGAGGCAGTAAATCTCTAGAGATTTATCATATGCAATTTACTCTACTACGTCACCTGCTGTAAACGAAATGAGACATATTAGGACATTTACTAAACACAAATTTTCTGATAACATAAATATAGACATGACAATATTATACAGTACGAAATTCTGTGATACTTTATCGATAACAACTTGTGGGAATTTACATTTTATAGCTCATTAAATAAGAGTACAATAGTACAATTAATACACAATGTAAAAGCTTGGGTCAGGATCACGTTTTCAAGTATTTTGCTTGACGTTTAAACATGTAGACAGGGCATTAGTAAGAATTGCAGGTTGTATTGTTTTAGAGTGCTTTAAAACGTTAAGTACACTTTATCTCTCCATTGTCCACACAATAACACATTGGTACATATACAAAGCATGGTTTTTATTTTCAAGAGTTCAGAATTCTGTTACTCGGACAAATCACAGATTGGCTATTGGAGTCTCCATGGCTGGATTCATAACTCAGGAATAGACCCCCAGGAATAGCAAATATATGTGATTTTCAGAATTTGACCCAATAATGCCCTGGAATGCTTGCCCCAGCGCTCAACCCTGCCCAATAATATATGTTAAGTAGGTATGTTTTTTTTTTTTGCATATCGAGGAACTCGCCATATAGGTCCAGTTTTACCGAACGTTTAGACAATGTCCTTGGTTATGGGACACACTCAATGTCGAACCAAGTCAGGTCTCCTCGATACCCAAAGTTTTGCAGCATGAACTGCGAGTGTGAATCATTTCCAACTAACCTCAAGTGGTTAGTTGGTGGGGTTGTAGTGAAGAATCCTTGGGTGTGTAGGTGGTGCGAGGCAAAAAGAAACCAGCAATTGAAATACATAACTGCACCCCCGCATGAAGACACTCAAATTGCGAAAGGCTGATCAAATCAATAAAGTGAAGAACTATAAATTTCATTGAAATGACTAAATGTAAAAGGTACTAGCTACTATAATTAATGCATTTTCAATAAACTTAACAATAGGTAGTCATAAAAGCTATTAACTCTTAAAGTTAACAGATGGCATGAACAATACCTAATGTAATTGAGAAAGACCTATTATTAATCAAAGAAATGGCCTTAAAAGAAAAAAAGGGAGTGACAATAGAGAATTATCAAAATGATCAATATGTCAATATAGATAAATCGAAAAAGTGTGATAAAATAATCACAACTTCCCTTACAAGGATAAAATTTCCGGCAGAACTGAACAGCTTAAGTTCCAGTAAGTTGAGGGTTTGGAGTAAAACATTAAAGAAAAGAAACTTACTGTTATTAACCTCGAAAAAAAAACCCGTCGAAATGAACTCTGGAGCTAAAGTTCCAAGTAAGTTTAAGGTGTGGAGCGAAAATATCAAAAAAGATAAATACTGTCCTAATCCTCGAAAATACACACCCAACATCATTCCATGAAAATAATTAAAAAGCATGCGTAAACACTGGAGCTGAAAATCTAACAGCAGAATTGTGTGAAGCAATTCTCAAATAAACAATTAAAGAGAACGATCATTGTCCAATAGAATATAGTCCAGATACCTAATCAACATAATCAATCATCAAAATCCAGGAATGAGCTGTAGAGTGGTAGTGAAAGCAAAAAATGGAGTAACTCTGAAGGGGAGCATGAGGCTGAATGGAAGGAATCGTTTCTCTGGGTCGAGATAGCAGGGCAGAAATACAGGATATGATTGTTGTCTTGAAGAGTCATGGAGCAAAGATTGCAGATAGGGGACTCAATTAAATTGATGGAGAAGAGAAATGAACGCAATGGCGCTTTATTATCGAGGAATGAGGCAAGAATCCTTGAGTGCTTCCTGTTGTACTTCGAGTGCTTCCTGTTGTACTTCGAGTGCTTCGCTAGGTATGTACTTTGATGCAGTGAAAAACAGTGCAGTGCAAGGTATAACCATGAATTATTATATAACATACTAATTAGATCGAAGCACGAAATTACAAATCTATCTTAAGTAAGGATACGATAGAAGATTGTCTCTTCCAGCACTAACTCGCTAGAATCAGTCTCATCATTCCTGGTCTTTCACATCTTTAGTTTTCACATTTGCCAGTTCGCTCGATCCAGTTCCAACCGGCTTTTAATCCATTTGTAGCGTGGAAACATTCACCATGCTTCACAATCATGCAATCTTTGGCTTCGACGCCGTTCAAACAGAACTCCAGTGCCTTATTTCGCTTTTTCTTACAGGGGCTCAGCCCTGCTTTCACTTTGCAAAGCTTACCCCCGGCCTCTTCATCATCATACACAGTCTCGTGGTGTTTGCAGTCGTAGGTTACCTCCACATAGTTTTCACTGTGTCCTGTTATTGGACCAACATGGCAGTTCTTGCCTATCTTTAGCTACAATGCAGTTGTGGGGGCTACCCTTGCATTTCTTTTGGGCTCCTGATTCCTTTTTATTACAGAAGCTTATGTACCGCCTCTTGAAACAAGCTTTGTCATATCCAAATCTTCCATAACTCTTATCCTCGGCCTCCTGTTCTCCCTCATCTTCTCCATTAAAAGAGCTATCTCCCTCATTTGGGTTTGGAGCAACACAGTTGCCGTTCCTACACTCAAGTCTCGGGTAGTACGCATATTTGGCAATGTTACACATGTTTTCTTTCTCCCGGTCCATCAGCATGTACCCTTTGTCACCCCACCAAGTGTTCCAGCTGTTTCTTATCTTCCAGTACTTTCTTCCACTAGCACTATCCTTCCCATATCCCACTAAAGCTACAGCATGGTCAACTCTCTCTTGGCAGTAGTTGTCTACGTAAACTCCAGTATCGTAGGTAAGAAAGTAATAATTGGTGTAGACTGCAACTGAGATTATGTGCCTGCTGGCGTGGTGCAATAGTCCATAGTCAGTTTTTCCAAAGAATGTACTTTCAACTACTTTAACATTGTTGTCCACGAGAGCATTAGGAGTAGATTTGTCTGCATAACACCTCCTTCTGTCGTGAATTAGATAGGGGTATGCACTGGAAGGGGCTATTCTGTCTGCTTTCATGGAATATTCAAAACATTCCCTTGGCCATCCCCCTTCGCAGCCGTCAACTTTTGGCTTGGCACACTCCACGAATTCCTGTTCTGAGAGGCTGACCTTCTCAGTGCCTGTTGTAAAGTAGATTTCTCCTTCCAGAGATGCTGCAGCTGCAAAGGCGTAACAGGAACCACAGTACCGTTGATCTTTGATGTCAGGAAGAACTGAGCTGAAGTCTCTGTGCTCAGGAAGAGCAGATCTGGAGTCGAGAGGGATTTCATCATCTTCAATATCTTCAGAATTCTCAGTGGCATTCAGACCACGATAAAGTCGGCGTTCTTCATCGGTGAGAATAGACATGAAGTTGTCTGCAGCGGTGTAGGGCAGTGAGTCGTCATTGTTCACCTCCTCAACTATTGCATGGAATTTCAGGAAGGATCGGAACCTCTTACCCATCATTTCCGGGGATTCGTTCCGTAGGATTCCGTCCTTTGCTGCGTACTTCGCCATGGCCTTCCGGAACAGTAACCGAACATCTTCTGACCTGGACAGGCAGAGGATTGCAGCAACGAGTATAAGCAACTTCATATTGCAGTGAGTAAAATGAATGAGATGGCCCCATCCTATCAAGTATTATATCCCTCTGCCACTCTGCCAGATGTGTTAAAGCTTCAAGACCAGATGGTAAGTGACAAAGCTGAATGGAAATCCGCCCATAATTAATTCTATGAAACCTACTTAGAGGTTCACTGTTCAGAGTAGGGCGTAATAAACCATCTGAAATCTAATTAATAAAATTATGGCAATTGTGCTGACTTTCATGGTTTGTATTGAATAACTTGACGTTGATTTTCAAATTCGATTGAGTCAAGTCTAATTTTCGTGCCTTCAACAAAGTACGCCGCATCTACAATGTTTATGATAAATTCGTTACTCAAGTAGGTAAGATTGTCTAACATTTTCCTAGAAAATAATATTATTCCTGAGATAGATCTTGGAGGTAATATTCAGTAATGTTTAGAAGTCAATTATCTCGGCAAGTCGTTCTATCCTTGCCACCCCAAAACTATTGCCACTGAGTTAAGTGGGTAGTATTCGGCAAAATCAGTAATAATTTAACATTTTATCCTCAATAGCTGCTTTTTCAACACGGATCAATACTCCTCTCATTTTCTTTTTTTCTTCTTTTTTCCGTAAACACATTTATATATTGATCAGAAGTTCTGATTCAGAACCTATACGTTCAATAACGAATTGATTTAAATTCAGTTCTGGAGTCCTGGGAGTACTAACTTACTAATTCTGCTGGAAATACCTCTAGGAGCACATAAGTATCGAATTATGAAGTTTGTGATCATAGCATTCAAAGATTAAACTTTTCAAAGAAAAGCCTTTCTCAGTATCAATATGACAGTTATAACAGAGGTATCAATTTATGATGGACATGTGAATTGTGAACATATAACAGATGTCACTTTCTTTGTCAAGACACAATGGTTGATATTTACTCCGTCAATTTATGAAAATTAATGTCGAACACTGTAAAGCTTTAATAACAATTAATGTCAGAGGTCATATTAAGCGATTTTGGCTTTAGATATTTTGCTAACCCTGGCCCAGCAACAGTGAGTTGTCATTCCAAAGGCAGTGAAGCGTGGCGTTAATTGACAGTTTTCCACCGGAGACAAACATCAAAGAGCACAGCTAAACATCTGGTTGTTAAGGTTTATATAAAACTTGGGGGTGTGAACCATTTCATTTAGAACTGGTTAGTTCATAGTTACTTAGCTAATTCACTAGTACAATATGAAGTTGCTTATACTCGCTGCTGCAATCCTCTGCCTGACCAAGTCAGAAGATGTTCGGTTACTGTTCCGGAAGGCCATGGCAAAGTACGCAGCAAAGGACGGAATCCTACGGAACGAATCCCCGGAAATGATGGGTAAGAGGTTCCGATCCTTCCTGAAATTCCATGCAATAGTTGAGGAGGTGAACAATGACGACTCACTGCCCTACACCGCTGCAGATAACTTCATGTCTATTCTCACCGATGAAGAGCGCCACCTTTATCGTGGTTTGAATGTCACTGAGAATTCTGAAGATGATGAAATCCCTCTGGACTCCAGATCTTCTCTTCCTGAGCACAGAGACTTCAGCACAGTCCTTCCTGACATCAAGTTTCAGGAATACTGTGGTTCCTGCTGGGCCTTTGCAGGTGCAGCATCTCTGGAGGGAGAAATCTTCTTCACAACAGGCACTAAGAAAGTCAGCCTCTCAGAACAGGAATATGTGGAGTGTGCTAAAAGGCCAGGGTATGACGGCTGCGGTGGTGGTATGCCCAGTGAGTGCTTTGAGTATTCCCGAGCAAAGGACAGGATCGCCCCAAGCAGTGAATACCCCTATCTGGGCAGGAACAGATGGAAATGTCACGCAGACGCAAGCACACCCAATGCTCTTGTTGACAACAATGTCAAGGTCATTGAAAGTATCTTCTTTGGAAAAGGTGACTACGGCTTGCTACATCATGCCAGCAGGCATATTATAGCAGTTGCAATTCACACCAATGACCACTTTATAGTCTACGAAACTGGGGTCTACGTAGACGACACATGCCAACAGAAAGTTGACCATGCTGTAGCTTTAGTGGGATATGGGAAGGACAGTGCTAGTGGAAGGAAGTACTGGAAGATAAGAAACAGCTGGGGGACTTGGTGGGGTGACAAAGGGTACATGCTGATGGACAGGGAGAAGGATAACATGTGCTTTATATCCAGATATCCCTATTATCCCAGAGTGAAGTGTAGGAATGGTGATTGTGTAGCTCCAAACCTAGATGAGGGTGATAGTTCTTTTAACGGACAGGATGAGGGAGAAGAGGAGGCCGAGGAAAAGGATTATGAGTCGTTTGGATACAAGCAGGCTTGCTTCAAGAAGCGCTACACCAGTTTTTGCATGAAAGAGGAGGAAAAGGCTCGGGCCCAATGCAAAAACCCTAAAGACTGCATTGTAGGGTATGTAAGAAAAAACTGTTATGTCGCAACTAATGGAGCGACTTGGGCCAAAAACTACATTGAGGAAACGTACGACTGCAAACACCACGCGACTGCTTATGATGAAGTGGCTACAGCAAAAGGTAGAACCATGACCTGTGAAAACTTCATGCCGCTCAGTGGATGTCTTCCAACCAGAGCGAAAGCAATAAAAACCTGTGAGAAGAAGCGTGTCCGTGCAGAATATTGTATGATCGTGAAACAAGGTGATTGTTTCTACGCATCGACTGGCTTTGCGTCAGGGGACACTTGGATTGAGAAGAATTTCACTTGCTGATCTTCTGATTCTGACACCGCGTGGTATCTCTGGAAACAGTCCAATCTAGGCGTCCATGGAGGTGTCAATAGATCTGGACAACGTACTAACTTGCATTATTCATGTGTTTTATAGTGATTAATTTTACTCTTCAAAATTCAATCTGGGGTCCTTTCATTCCCAAAAGTCTCGATTATTGATACTATCATCCACAACAATCCCATAGGTCAATGAACCGGAATGACAATTTACCAGGTGACATGCCTCCTCAAAATATCAACAATAATAAACATGGTGGGAACAATGTCATTTCACCAAGTATTAGGCATATAATACATTGTTTATCTAATAATACATTGTTTCTCTCGCTATGATGACAATATAGCATGCTGAATATAAATGTTAGGTTAGGCTATCTGATGGGTATACACTTCATTAAACTTAAAGTTTGTATGATATACACATTACACAATACGTCATGTATATAATCATTACGTAATTATATACAAGATACAGGCTTCCAAAATACGGTGATTTTCCAGACAAAATTCACAGCAGATGAAACTTGAATTCAACTTTTAAAACGTTTTATCTCAATACTTTAATAATTACAAAGTATTCCGCTTCGATATTCTTAAAACATCACCTCCTTGCCTCACCAAGTTTAAATTGCATACCAAACATGGGGGTAACCTGATAATCTCCTCATCAACAATTACCCCTATTAGCAGCTAACAACTTAAAAACTAACAACAACTTTATATTGCTAACAAAGTAAAACCTTATAAGAACCGACAACAACAAGTTACAGCTTACAATGCAAAGTTACAACTAACAACTTAAAGCTGAAAACTAACAACTTTGAGCAAACAACAAACATCTAGCAACAAACTAACAGCGTAACAACAAACAACAAACAACTAACAGCAAACAGCTAATAACTAACAACCCTTATAATACCCAAAGCTAAAACTACCGTCTAACGCCTACAAAGTAACAAACAACAGTGAACAAGTAACAACTAAGAGCTAAAAGCTAAGTGCTAACAACTAACGTAACTCTTACCTGAGGTATGTCTGGCACTTGCACCCCGACAGCTCTGAGACTGTGTTTCAGTTGGTGGGTGGCTTGGGAAATGCTGTACAGGGAACACAGGAGTTCGTGAGCCAGCCGGGGCCGTTCTTCAAACACGATGTGGTACCTGGGGTATGCCTTATTATTCCATATAATATGGTGAATACAGTCACGTGATCAAGGTACTCGTGTGGTATACTTTTCACACGATGTGGTATCTGAGGTGTGCCTTATTATCCCATATATGGTAAATACAGTCACGTGATCAAGGTACTCGTGCGGTATACTTTTCTAACAATGTGGTACCCTATCGGCACTATTCAGTGTTCATAAGGAAAAAATGGATCAATAATGTAATAACTAGAGTACCGTAGTTCGTTGATGATAGATATCAGAATGAAGAAAAACTGACCTACGCTGTGGTGTGTAATCGAACAATAATTGAAGAAGAATTATCGCTGATGAGCTCAGAAGAAGCTCACTTAGACTTTTAGAGACACGCCCAACACGCACGCGGTGCAGTGTATTATATATTTCTATTACTACTGTAACGCTCATTTACACTGCATGATAGACACTGCATGTTTAGAGGTGAGTTTACTGAAATCAATGGGATAAATATAGAAACGAGCGCTAAATTGTGCATGATACTGTGACAAATTGAGCAAAATGCGGTGGAAAACAACCATTTTAGATTCGGATTAGAGTAATTCTTATCACTACATTTTGAAAAAAGGAGATGCTGTAATATTTCACTTTTCATGGGAGAAGTTACAGTAAGGGCACACAAGGAGACCTCTCTTCATGTTTAGACTCGCACTCTCACATGTCCAGCAAGTCAGGAAGTCTAACGATCTTTACGTATGCACAATGACAACAGTATGCAGTATAACATAATACGCCTCTTGATGTAATAGTATCTCTAGGTTCATGTAAACAGTTGCACACGTTGCGCCCATGCGAGGTTCTATCAACTGATCATGGTAAACCGAGATAATGACGTCATATCATGCTATTGGTGAGTTACCTACGGGTTTAAAGTGGAAAATACAGGGTGGTTTGGTTGTTATAAGCAGTTCACTAAAAGCAAGGGAACTATGAAATACATGCACGCTTTTGTAGGTACAGAATACTCACAGACACGAGATGTTTTCGATTAAAATGCAAATACATCTGAGTAAATACATCTGAGTAAGATGATAATAATAACAGAGTTTTAATAAGTATTTTGGGATATTTTAAACAGAATGCCTTAGAACCACAAGTTCATTAGGTGGTGTGGTCATGCCATACAAGCATACATCCCATGTACAGATAAAATATTCATCACGTGTATTTTATAAACATTGCGTGAATGCTAGGAGTATGACAAATATTTACGGGAATATAAACGAACATTTTAAAGACTAATATTCAGTTCACATTCCAGTTGAACTTACACACACGACTATACGCCATTCGACGTCATCAACTTCTACTGTAAAGCCGAAGAGTTGGGATCTCTTTTCATCGCCAGTTATTATAAACTTATAAACCGAACACGATGCTCAAATGTCCAATTTATATTCAACCAGAGAAGATTTTATACGAGAAACTTGAGGTGGTTCATTATCAAAATTTTGAGAGAAGTTTTGGATACTGACAAATTCAGTTAGATACTGTGGCACTAGATAATGGTAACCAACTTACCAAAGAACCAAATTACATTCATGCAACATTTCCAAAAACTTGTGAGGAGTGTACAGTACGAAATACTGCTTTGATTTAATATAGAAATGTGACATTTGAATAACAATTCAGTGCAGGAAATAGTGATAATAACATCGCGTTACACTTCACTTCAACTGGTAATGAAATTTGTCATGGGACACCAACCTTATCTCAGGCTTCGTAGAAATGTAATAATAAAGTTCGGGGGTTACTTTTATTGATATAACATTAATTCGTGCCAATACGAATGGCTACCAAGCAAACAAAAATTACTAAATTTATACTTAAAGAGTTTCAATCGGATAAATTGAGGTTTAACAGTAATGATGGGGCATAAATCAGAACAGCAACGCCATGAGAACGCCAATGCGGCGCCACGACAAAGCTACCAGAACGTCTTGGTATCTTTGTCGTGGCGCCGAAGTGGCGTCCTCTTGGCTTCACCATGGCATTGCCGTGGCGTTGCCATGGCGCCCTCGGGCCTCGTGGCCGAGCTGTTCTTATTTATGCCGTAATGAGTAAGACAGTATATTGGGTATTTTTTCTGGCAAAATCCACTGACCATCGCCATCCCTTTCGGGATGTGACGGCAACCCTCCATGCATGGAGCGTACGCTGGGACCCACCCGGCTGCACTTCTAGCTTGTAGAACCCCTTACCAGGCACCGGGTGATACTGCCCTTTCGGGCAGCAAATAAGTCGGGGGCGCCCCTCCGAAGATTGACTACCTTGATCCCTGTGGTAAGTGTGGCTGATATTGGGTATATTATATAACACAGCAGGGTTTCTAAAATCTGCCTTTTGGAGCTGGAACAATTTACGGTATCTGTTTGTTTGAAAATTACTGAAATTTTATATTTCCACATTAATTAAGATAAGGCCAAGTCACATAAAGCTATATTTTTTATGTGTTTGAATTGTCACACATTCACCAGGATGCGCCCCTTTTTAACAGAATTCTTACACATTTTGAATCACGTCTTGAAGAAACTGCAGTTTTTCGAATGAACAGTATTTACACTAAAAGAGTGATCTTCATCTGTGAGCTGTGACTTAAATGAAAATATTTAAACATTAAATATTCATCTCTATTTAATCACTAATAAGTGCAACAGTTAAGTTTGAAGCATGAATGATCATCAAATTTCACATGATATTAAACTGTTAATTTAGCAGCGATTAAATCATATAATCACACTATTTTGAAAATAACCTGTCCCTAGGGCCGGTTAATGAAAAGTCCAGCTAAAGAAAGGCCAGTAAGGAAATCATGTATGATTTTCAAAGCTGGATTGATCAACCCCCCTGCTAGTACTTAGCTCAATGTACACAGTCACACACAGTAGGGGCTGCCAAAGACTCTATCTTTAACTAACTTCCATAGTTACGTCGTATATTACATTGCATTTTGTAGGATAATGTTACATGGTGGCTGTCAGTACTACTATATAATAAACTCTTAAACAGCAAAGTATCATATCGTTGAGCTGGGATCTAACGAAACTATCATGAGTAAGGTAGTAGTTTTCAATCGGTTATTAACTATTTTTAATTCTTTATACTGATTTATTTTTATACTAGATATAGGAAGATATCTGCAACTATCCAGAGTCACATTAGACCAGAATATAAAAAGAAGTCGTGAAAACCAAAAGATCAACTTCGGTGCCCGAACAAAAGCCCCGGACAAGAAATGAGCATTGCAACGTGACTCACTTGTCCATATAGATGAGTATGGTCCTCGTTAGGTTGCTGCAGTTGATACAGTTCAGGTACAGTTCCCTTTTCCGTTCAATGTCACCTGACAATCTGAGTGGGATGATCATTATTCATTACTTTACTTCAGATTCAGCTTAGATTTTAACCGAATCCTGCATTTCAGCATTTTAGAATCTATTTCAATTGTCAATATTGATTTCAACTTCAAAGCTGAATATTATATCAAAATTTTACTAATGTATATAAAGAATTTTGGACAAATTCAAAATGTACTCATTTTAGAACCATCACCTCGAGATGTTTGTATTTCTGGAATCTCCAAGCATATGTTATTACAGTCATTGCTCGTTATTAAATATGCTGACTCACTGATATATTTAAAACTGTGTAACAAGGACAAATCTTGATGTGTATTTAAAATTTTCAACTTAGTAATTCATGATGAACTTTGAATATTATATGTAACTGATTCATTTGGAACTAAGTGAACATGTAAAGCTGTTCAATGGTCATATGATTTAATAAATCTTTGCATTGTAAAGCAGATCTAATTTCTCATTGCTATGTACAGATTATGCATGTTACTAGGACACAGGCTAAACAGCAAACAGGAAATGATATTTAATAAAGCTAAAATTCAAATTTTGATTCAGTTTATTTTTCTCATCAGCCACCATATAAATTTATTTTATACAGTCATAAAGCAAATAAAACTGGCATTTGATAGAAATGGAGCCATTTGATAGGAAACTCACACTTTCAAATGCATGATGTGTTCAACTGCTTCCTTGGCATACTTTGCAACTCTGTCTGCTACTGGGTACACTAAGTAGCTTTTATTGGCTTCATCCTGAGAATAGAATATTTCACATGAGATTAGGAAGTGAAAAGTCCAGTAGGGTGTTGGCAGTGAATTAGTTGATTAATAATACATAATTATGTGTTGTTTACAGAATTTATTATGACTTGAATCAAAACAAGACAGGTTTTAGAAAATTTGTTGTCACTACTATAAAAAAAACTGTAAATGTTCGCAAACATACCACTTCTCGAAGAATTGATATAGCAGATAACAGTGCTTCTTGTTCATACATTCCAATTATCTGTGAAATAATACACTCATCACAATCAGTAATTCATTGTTATCAAGACTGAGTATATACATATTATCGACCTCTTTATATTGGCATAATATACACATATTCAAATGAATATGCCATTCTCAATATAATGTATAATGGGGCTATGGAACAATTCTGCAATCAATATCTGTGATTTTCTTCATGATGAATTTCAATCAATATCATTACCAAATAATGTGGATATGTGATCATAGATCTTGTTGTTTTGAAAAGAACTTTTTGATATCACAGAAATGGTCAATAAGTGTATATTCTAAGTCCATCAACTTTTAAGTTGTACTTGAATGAAGAAAAGAACCTGCATGCCCTCAAGATCATTCCACGTAAGTGAGAGTAGTGAACTGCCATTTGTGCTATGCTCCAACAGCAAGTTAGAATGTTGTTGAGCAAGAGGGTGAAGACCTGAAGTTAATACCATAGTCAACCAATAGCAATTGCATGTTCAATTCTATGTCTAACAAGTATAATCATATTGATGATTCAACCTCATTATTCCTATTACTGATATTTCTTAGTTTTTTCCATCAAGTGACTTTTCACTAGCTATGTTGCCAAGGTTTGTAATTTTGTAATCAGGATTTAAACCATTTGTCCCAAGATGAGATTGACACTAAAATTTGCAAAATATACCTGATATCCATTTAGCAACATTCAAAGGAGACCATGATTGAACAGCCCCAAAATGTGGCATCTTGTCTATGGGCACATCTTTTGGAAATTCAGGACTATCATAGCATCCTCAGAGAAATACAAATTAAGAACTAATTAAAAATGTCAGAAATGAGCATATTTGAAGTGATTGATCATTGATGAAGTGAAGCAAAATCCTCAAAAATGATGTCAAACCCACACATTGTGTATACCACTCAATCATCAAAGTGCTAAAAAAAGATGAGTAAAATTGTGTGCTCTCAACAGAAGAGAAAGAAATTGTTTAGAGAAAGAAATTTATTTTTTTATCAACATTACAATACATTTAAAATACGAAACAAAATGATTCCTTTCCTTTTCCCTATAATTTCCCAATTTTAGGCGCCCGTAATGTTCGTCGGCCGATCGACCGGAATCGGTAGATCGACCAACTTCATTTGATTGACTGATGTGTTTTGAATAGAATCAGTGTAGAAAGTTGACACAACAGGAAATCTGTGTCTTTTTCAAGCCACTGCTACAGGAGTCCTACTGCTGAATGGGAATCCCACATGAGAAGTGTATGAGTATGACTGCACGGGAGAGAATTTAATTATTCTGTTATAATCAGTAAAAGTCAGAATTTTCAGTTAAAGTTGCACATTTTAGTTAAGTATTTTCATCTTTTTTGGTGTCTCATTATGATTTGTTTGGAGCTGCATAGATCTCTGATAAAGGTATCTTACTTGGAACCTGTCAAAGTCTAAGGAAAGAGTGACGATAAAATAGGCAAGGAAAATGCTATGCAGTATTAAAAACTCATCTGAAATATACTTTATCTTCCCAACACAGGATAAAGACTTTATGAACTTAATTTCCTTGATGAAATTGGAGCTTCTGAAACTAAAACACTACATCTTGTGGTTGGGGGAGGGTTGGACGCCTGTCAAATGCATTCAACCCCACAACACAGTCGCAAGTCCATGTGCCACATTGTTAGCTTTCAGAACATCATATTAATTTTGGTGTCTCATGCTTTATTTGGATCTGCCTAGCTCTCTGATGAAGGCATTTCTTTCATGGAACCCATCAAAGACTACAGTTGGAGTTGTTGGAGAGTTCTGTGGCTTGACTACAAAGATGACTGTATTTGTTCTACAAAGACAATATCTGAATTTAGAAATTCAAACAATTATAAAACACCCCCTGTATGATACCCAATAAACACTGAAATTCTATGCCAGTGTCAAACATTGGGGTGCAAACGTCCAAACAATGATTATATTGGATAAGTTAGCAATAAAATAGTGTTTTTATTGCAATAAAAAACACAATTCAATTTATCTCAATAACAGATTTTGATAT
The DNA here is from genome assembly GCA_011033025.1 of Beroe forskalii. Lineage (NCBI taxonomy): Eukaryota > Metazoa > Ctenophora > Nuda > Beroida > Beroidae > Beroe > Beroe forskalii. The sequence continues at coordinate 178,568 of WFMF01000256.1, forward strand.
AAAATGGACTAGCATCCCCCAATAAATTAGCAATCAGTCTTAGGTAAGTAAATTTCGACGGGAGATGTCCGTCTCTTTTTTTGACTTGTTGTAAGTTGTTGCATAGGTTTTTTGCCCTAACGAGGACCCTGGTTTCGCGCACAGAGTGCGCGGCGCGGCCAGCCGCTGGTTAGGGGAAAGGTTTTTAAATTTTGCAAGTCGTGGCACGCGCTTCGCGCGCGCGAGGGGGTCGGGTCAATCATAACGCATGACAAGCAAAGGTGACATCCAAATGGGGGAACGTTGCCTGGCCCCCTGGCGAGCGCGAAGCGCGCGCCCCCCGACTCGCAGACAACGTCTGGCAAGGGGAAGGTTGCACCGCGCGCGAGAGGGTAGGATTTGCTAAACACGTATAGTGTATACCCCTGTATTCCTGTAATCGCTGCGCGGCGCGCTTCCTCAGAAGCGCGCGGCGCGGCGCGTACACACACCTATGCGGGCTTAAGGGTAGGATATCATCATACATGGCTAATTGGCTAAAGGTGGCTAGTGTCCCATATAACTCTGAGCTCTTCATTATCTATGATAATGACGTAACTTAGAAAAATACATTTGAGCGCACCTACCGCTTTAAGGCCTTGGATTAGGTTCAGGATTAGGGTCAGGTTTTGTTAGGGTTAGGGTCAGGATTAAGGTTAGGGTTATGGTTAGGGCCGTAATAAGGTTTAGGATACAGAAAAAATTTACGTTTAGGTCTGTGACGTCACTCAGCCACTGGAGTTATATGGGACACATACCCTAAAGGTTGCCCAAACCAGGGCCCTGGTTACGCTACACCCCTGGTTAACGGAACCCAGCACTCAAGAAAGATATTAAACAGTTTTTCCTAAATGGAAAACGTTATAAACTTGGGCTGCCGATCCCTTTTTACTACCCCTTTTAACTATACCTTATTGATGAGGTTGGGTAGTAAATAAGGTGGTAAAAGGAGAGTTTAAACGGAGAGTTTAAAAGAGAATAACCCAGGAATCATGATTTAGGACTCTATTATTAGATTTGCAGTCCAAACACTCGAAATAGATAACAAACAGATTTCCTGATGTAAAAAACGGTCTAAAGTTTGCATCTCAACCCTTTTTACTACCCTATTGATGAGGTAACAGTGACTGATGAGCACACATATGTGTTATCCTCCATTCATATGTTTAAGATTTTGTGTGACTTTTAATCCTGAAAGTCCATCAGATTCTTGTTACCCAAGCTATCATTCCAGTAAGTAAACAAAATAAGACATCAAATCTGCATTACATTTGCTTCAAATTGATAAAATACAGTTGCACCAGTTTCTCACTTTAAGTCTACTTGAAGTGTAATTAAAGTGTAGCGCCTTGCCTGGCCTGGCTTGATATGGTGGATGTCCTTGCTATAATGCTATATGGCTTGTTAAACGAATCAGCAAAAATTATTGTGAGATATGAATTCAATTCTGGATGTCAGGCTTGTTAAACAAGGAACTGAAACCATAGGGCTCCATACTGGATTGCTTTGCACTTTCTGGTGTAAGCCTCTACTTGGGATCGATAGGTAAGCAATAAAGCAACCAGTTGAATGTAAAATATAAACCAATCCAAAGTATAGGTAGGTAGATCACAATCCTGAATACGAGTACTTCCTAGAAGGGTAAAGATGAATATTCTATAATCAGTAATGAAGTAAATAGAATAATTCAAGTCAATGGTCAAGAGGATCTTATCGAAATAATATACGTAGAGAGAATCATAAATCAATCAAAGAATAAGAAAGACCCAAGTGGGTCTGACACTGGTTATAATGTTGCAAGATTATCCATAAATGTTGGCTTTTATAATATCTTATCACAGATCACTAACTTACTTTTTTCAGGCACTGTAGTATAGTGTTGCCCTAACCAGGGCCCTGGATTCACCCAGCATATCGACACCCCTGGTTAGGGGAAAGCATAGTGCAACTTAATGTATTAATTTTACTTGAATATTAAGAGTACCTTGTAGATGTACATGACCTGAAGAAGGATGATGAAGAATGATAATGATATAATTGTGTTGTATTGATTACAAAGCTGTATATATTTATATTTATTTGTTGTAATTGGTACCCTAAAACTTACCCTGGAACTGACTCAACATGTGTAAATGACTTCATCAATGATAATATCATTGAAAGCATCCCAAAGGCTACACTGGCTTTTGGTATGGGGGATACATTTAAAAGCATGCCATGAGGTGCAGTCCTCCTTGGTGGTTGTGTACATATTATGCACACAACAGACAGCCACCAAGGAGTACTGCACCTCATGGCATGCTTCTTAATGTATCCCCTATACCAAAAGCCAGTGTAGCCTTTGGGATGTTTTCAATCATGAAGGCTATAGCACCTTCCTTGGGACAACTATTTGGGCCATCAATGCTTGCAAATGCTAGTATGACATTCATTTTTACTCATGCTGAGAAATTGGGTAAGATCAAGCATGACATTGATGCCTATGCTTGTTTTATCTGTTGCAATGACTATTGCTCCTGTGGTGAAGAATCCAATGTCTTATCTATAGAGGTGTATGGGTATACTACATAAACATAACAAAATACTGTATATCGATTCTCTCATTCAATGATTGACATAAGAGGCAGAAGAGACTAAACTGTGAATCATCAGTAGTTACCCTAGAGTTATAAGGTCTTCCTGCCATGTAGGTGTTCCATCAACAGGTGACAAAGGAAAATGGAGGGGTTTCGGCCCACTGTACCCCTCACAGCTTACAACTGCAAGGCTAGGCCACCCAGGACTTCAGAATCCTGAGCAACACAGTCTAGAGGGAAGGGAGAGGAAAAGGAAAGAGTTCAGTTGAGTGCTAAAATAGGGTGAAAAATCTTAATGTTACACTGTTAAAACCTGAAAATGAAAGTTTAAATGAATGAGAGGTTGCAGGCATCTGCCTGTCCAGCCCCACATTCAGTCCCAGGCTAATCATACAGTAATTTGCTCAAGGTCAGCAACAAGCTGCACAACAAACCAGTACAGAAGGTTCCTTGCCATAATATACTGCCCCCTTAAAACCCCTCCCTACCAAATTTCATTTCAACAATTTATTCAGAACATTAATTTCTTTTTCTACCAGCTTATCCATGGCAACTAGAACTTATAACCCTGCAGTACGTGTTGGAAATTGGATGGAAGATGTGCAACTTGAAGAGGTTGGTACCAACTCAGTTCTTCCTATTCTGTCGGCATTATAGTTGTATAGGTTTGCAATGAATCCTTATTATCATTATCATATAGTCATCTGCCTTGGTTTATAGTTTTGTATTGGCTGATAATTCTTCAGAAAATTCTTCATAGAAGAAAGTCTACATTATATTGAGTACCTAATGGTGACAGGTTGAACTGCAGTTTTGTGTGTGTGGCTTAAGTTTGTGTGGCATAGAGACATATGAATAACATGCCCATACACTGCTCAAACTTACTCTGCACACACAACACTGTAGTTGAAGCAGCTACTATAATTATGAGTATACCAGATACCTTTAAATCAGAAATGTATCAAAATATGTATTACCTACAGGATATCATTAAAGACTTTCAGCAGAAAAAAGAAGCTGGAGAACTTCTGATTCAAAAGTCTCAAGATGTCATGACAAATCTGTTGAAGCCAGTAAGATTTGAATGTTGCTCTATTGGCTTACTATATCATATTCACCCAATCACCCCCTCTCTCTACCTCTTGACTCATAAATTAGTGTGATATAGTCTAATAGCATTTTCTTATTTCCTCATCCCCTCTCTCAATTAGCTTCCTATTAAAAATGCCATTTTAGGAGGAGCTATCTGAGCTGAGAGAAGACAGACTTTTGCTTTTTGGAGACAAAATCAATTTAAAACATCAAGCTACTGGAACTATCCTTTCTGCCAAGATTTCAGAGCTGCAGTCATTAACTACCTCCCAACTGAATAGCCCCTGTGATATTTCAGCATCATTAATGACTAGACCTTGCTCTAGGAATGTCTTCCAGATCTGCAGGTTTCAGTTTGATTCATCTAGGGTGATCTTAGATTACACTCATTTTTTGTTAAGAAACCATCTATTAGAAACATAGCCTAGGATTCTCAAAAATTCAAGAAATTAAGCCTATAATTTCAAAAAATTAAGAAACTTCACTGATTTCAGAAAAAGTAAGAAACCTTCAACTTTTGATTTTCTGATGATATAATGGCAAGTGTTATTGTGCCAGGTGTTGAAGATGCTGGATAGTGGATATATTGCAAGTTTGGGGAAGTTTCTTTCTTATTTACAATTAGGAAGTCAAGAAAATTCTAGCCTAGAATTTTGAAATTTTTATATTAAATCTGTTGCAACTGAAATTCTTTGAACATGAAATATCTGGCTTCTGGGGTCTGTGCCCCAAAACCCCCACTTTTTGCTTATGAACATTCTGAAACTAATTTAGCATTGGTCATTGGACTTCTATTACACTGAGCAAGGGCTAATTGATCATATGGACTAGAAATATAGAAAATGACACTTTCATGATTTGTCGGTTTTGAGGAACATTTCAGATAGGTACTAAAGCTAAAAGCACAAAACAGAAATTTTTGTTGAGACCATAGACCATCATAGTTCCATATTTATTCTCATAGGTCCAGAAAGGTAAAACCTCTGTTCATTACCAAAGTTCAAACATTGGGCTTAGCTAAATAGTTACAGGATTAAAATATTATCTATGTTTTTGCATTTAGATACTAACTAAATTCAATTTTATATTGAAAGTTTCACAACATTTTGCTGTATGGCATCCAAAATTAAGAAATCGATTAAGAAAATATGAAACTTTGAGGCTCAATATCGTGGAAAATCAAAAACTTGTAGCTTAGGAATTCAATAAGTTTCTTATTCAAGAAAATGAGTGTAAGGTACATACAATTTAGTTTATTATCTAGCTAAATATTAAATGCTTAAATAGCCTTCATTTAAGATAAGTTCATCTCAAATTTTAGATTGATACAATTATCTACTTATTACCTACCTAAATAACATATCTGCATTTGCAAATTTGCTAACATGGTTTAGATCAGTCCTTATTCAGTGTGGACGGTGATGTTCCTATGAAGCCACTCAGCTATGGTCAGAAGTTTACTTTGAAGACTTTAGCTGGTCCTGGAGGTGAGGTGAGTCATGAGTGGTTGAAGTAGAAGTAGTTTATTAAGCAACCAACCTTGCTTTATTCGGGATCATTCACATTGTTATGGGGGAGGGGGAGTTTCCGAATGATTACATTGCATGTTATTGTAACAAATACAACTTATGTTAAGTTGATTACGAGGGGGATGGGGGGTTAAAATTGATTACAAAAATTGATTACGTAATATGTGAACGATCCCTTATCTGCAGATATTTGGTTCATAATATGCTCTGGTTAGAGTATCTGAAAAAGAATCAGAAGCAGCTTCACACAGAGCTCATAGGCAATCATAATTCTTGAATTTTAATCGCTTTCAGTTCAGAATAATTTGGCTATCATTGTACAATATGTGTCGAATGAAGCACCAAGTATCTTTAATGAATTCATACTTACAGAACGGGGCTGAATTTACTTCTAATAATAATAAGCTGGATGGAACATAAAATCATTTCCCCTGATGAGGTCAATTTCCATGTTCAAAAAGGGACTGTTCAATTCGTTTACGTCTGATCATGATGAGGCATCGATCATTTTAATAACAGTGGACTTCCCTGCTGGCAAAATTTTGTAAAAAGATAACCATGTTTTATTGGACCAAAAAAGATCCAAATTTAAGTTTAGATATGACAGGGAAATCGAATTTCGAATTATATGATTAGCTCTGTAGGAGCAGATTGACATTATTTTCCTGATACTTCAATATAAGAATCCGGATTAATCCGTAGTCTGCACATGAGCTGATCTTTAATTGAGTCTGCTCAATTAGCTCAGTTGTGGAAATCGAATAATTTGTGCTATTAATATAATCTTGCACACAGGTCATTGAATAATTGATGCAATTACATTCAGCTATTCATGTGTTTCATCCATGTTTATTTCAGCTTTGTCTCTGGTCTGATCGGGCCACCTTCACAAAATGTGCGGCCAAGTCACGGCTCCCTGTGGTCCAACTTCAGGAGGATTCGGGCTGGAATGTTGTGTGGCAGATTCTGTGCAAGAATCCTCTCCTTCGAATGGAGGTGAGGATATCATACAAATATTTTGTTGTGGTTCGTATTTTGATGAGGAAAGGGCAATGATGGACTGATGAATTTGATAATTAATTTATTATTCATGATAGTAGTCAGGAACTGGGTTGTTATGCAACATACTCAAGTTAATTGTGGTGTTGTTACATAGTTAAGTACTGAGAATTTATGGTGCTTAAGTGCATACAACCATCACTAATGTAACTATTATGCCATCATGAGCTCTTTTACTGGTCTCTGATGAGTCTCAAAAAAGTCTGAGAGACTTTGCTACAGGAATTTCAGGTACAATTCAATTTCAACAGTTCTTGTATTGCAATGCTTTCATAAAACTGAACTCAATTTTGCAGATGGAGGGAAAACCGGTGGTAGTTGGAGAACCTATTCTGCTGAACCACTGCAAAACTAACGAGAACTTGGCATGTATGTCACAACATCAGCATAGGTTCGTCTGGGTCAACAATTCCTTGTTCATTGTCAAAGAGATACACAAATACCACGCAAAAGTATAAATCATGTGGGATCCAATATGGGGGAACCAACGGGGGAATGGGGAAATAAAAGGGGTACAAAGATTGTCCGCCATTGTCTGACCCCCTCGCGGTGAGGACAACATTTAACAATACACGGACAGTATTCCATAACCTCATAACCAAGCACAATGCACATTGCCAAAAAGTCCACCAGGACTTCGGGGGCGCGTTTGCTCAATGTACCAAAAAAATAAAACGAAATAAAATAAATCATGTACATGGCTCCTAGCAAATATAACGTATGTTTTCACCATGAATCTACCTTTAAAAACATAATGGCATTGTATCAAAACATTAATTTATACTCAGGACTCCATACGGCAAAGAAATGGAAGTGTGCTGCAAGACCTTCCTGGATTCCCACAAAGCCGAGATGGAACAGAACATCTGGACTATCGTGTTGGGGGAGAAGCAGTAAGACATGGCATTGACAGAGGCGAGGGTTATAGTTTTACAGAGACTTGAACTTGGGTTATACTGAGGCGAGGGCTATGCAGAGGGTTGGGTTTATACAAAGGCTTGGGTTTTTACAGGGGCGAGGGGTATACAGTAGCTAGGGTTATTATTTTTAGGCGAGGGTTCTATATTATAAATATTGATTATTTTAATGAGACTGGTTACTTTTCTAAATTTTACATCCTCATGATAGCAATTAATTAGTATAAAGAATAGAGATTGAAAGATTTGCAGATTAATATCACTCCCACCTACACGCCTACGTCCTACCCACTGTACACTAACTGAGTTAATCATTTTAAACCATATTTTCCTGAGCTAACTATTGACTTTTTGATTCACTATATCGAACAATTACTCTTTCTTAAATGTACCACTGTTTTTAACAATTTTGATTTTATAATTCACAATTCCCATGTACAAATATGATTGAAATTTCGTCAATAACCTAATGATATGCTAAAACACCATTTTGTTATAATATTTTTGTTGACAAAGGACACTGCTAAATGTTCAAAATGATTCTTTTTAATTGAATGAAATGGACAGTTTGATGAATGATGACACATTGCAATAACTCCAATTATCATGTTTTTAGATACAGTACATAATAATGTAAAAATTGTATATTCCCTGCATTGATAATTATTCGTATTGTAGACGATACCATTGTAATTGATATTTTGAAGCTTATCGTCATATTAAGATACACTTTTATTTTTTGTAACCTTATTGGTCTTTATTTAACCGGCCCTTAAGGACAAAAATGATTTTTGTCCAAAGGACCGGCTAAAAAAGGCCGGTTAAAGTGGGGTCGGTCAAATTAAAGGCCAGTAAATTAAGGTTAAATCAAAATTTTATGCAGTGTTAAATTCTCTTGAACGTCGTTATATAAGCTAACGTCATGATAATGACCTAAATCATCAGATTGGGATTTGGGTCTTTTGGTGCAATTTATTAAGTATAAAGTATGGGTTTTAATGGCCATTTTAGAGCAAAAAATCCTTGATCTGGCGACCACTAGAAAAATTTTTGTTCAAGGGGCCGGCTAAAACGGTTCAAAAAGGATTCAATTTTTGTCCATAGGGCCGGTTAAAAAATGCCCGGTTGAAAAAGGCTGGATCCTAAATAAAGGCCAGTAAGGTATTTCAATGATATCGTAGCCAGCAGCCACTCCCTCAAAGAAATTAATTGTCAGAAAGGTACTGGTACGTTTTAGGCCTTACCGGGTTTCTGCCAAAATGTCAATTGCCAAGTACCTACTACCTACTTACCTATACATTCAGGTTGATTATACATACATACATGTATAGAATATTATACATGTATAGATTATACAATGTAAAATTACATTTAGCATGACTGCTTCTATATTTCGCACTAGTTGCTCCACTGGTACGTTCACATAACGCTAATATTTACGTATATCTGAGGAATATCGTGATATTGCTTTGACAGTCAAAACTTGCACGAGGCAAGTCACTGTGCTCATTCAATGCCTTGTTCTCGTAGCTTTCGTGTGTCATAGTTGTGAGATGGAGCGGTATAATCTCATCGGACTCAAATCCAGGTTATCTGAGGTCAGAGAACTCGTGCCAAACCTAGAAACACCCCTTGTTTGGGAACTGCCGCCCTACTTCAGCGATGAAATGCTAAAGAGTGATCTGGACCGAATCATCAACGCTAAAACGAATGAAATCAACGATTTACCGTTCGAGAAAGTGGAGGTTTTCCTGCTGGAAATGCTGATTGAGTACTTCATGAAGACCCTTCTAGAACGCGAGGATTTGGAGGCTAGGTTTGCTGCTGCACACAGCTTGGTAGAAACTGTAGATGCGAGGGGTTTGGAGAAAGAAGAGCTGCTGGCTGTCAAAGAGGACCTACATTACATGGTGCACAGTACTGAGGTAGTGTTGGGGGTACTGAAGGATGGGGAACCTTCCCCCATGCCGGCCACCAGACGACAATGTGATACTAACTTTGATGGGGTTAAGGGTTGGTTCAATATGACTGTTTACAACTACGAGACAGCTCTTGAACTCTTTGAAAACATCTCTGGGACCACGGAGTACAAGCCGTTGTATGCGTTCTACCACGGAAAAACCATGGCCCGGGAAAGGAGAACTCAGAACGACTGGAGAGTGCCATGTCGTGAGATAGAGCTCCTCCTAGAAGGCTCCCACCGGTACCTCACTCTGCCCTGCATCTTGCAGTCCTTTTGTGACGCAGGAGTCACTAGTGCTGTGCAGGCCAAGTACAAGTCCCAGTTCAGTGAGATGCTGAAGCGGGCCTGGGAGTCCAGGGATGCCTACCACTCCATCAACCTGACCCGTCTTGCTAACCTCTTCCTGAGACGTGGTGAAGCCGGCAGGGCTGAGGAGCTGTTCAAGCTGGCCATGAAGCTCAACCCCCAGTGCTCCATGACCCTCCACAAGTACGGTAACTTCAAGTACCGCACCGCCAAGGAGAGGGAAGCAGGCATTGACCTGATGCTGCAAGCAAACCACATGCCTGCCTTCGTGTCAGCTGTCAGGCTGGCAACGCACGATGGTGTCTGTACCATTCCCTGCTTGCTGGAGAAGCTGGAGCTGCTCCTGACCAATGTGCAGATCTGTGCCCCTATCCGGTACATCATGTTCGTGTATTCCCTGGAGAACAAGAACATAGCCAAAGCCATGCACCACCTCAAGTGTCTGTACGAGGATTACAAGAACCACGAAGTTCGTGGTTGCTAAGAATGAACTGGCCCTGGGTCGGATTGCCAGTTGCTTCTCCCTGCGGTCTGATGTCATCCCCGAAGAGATAGATGTTGTGGAGGAATGTGCGAGGTTCAGAAAGGTCTGTGCGGAGTTTGATGTGTGGCTGAAGCAGCAGGAGGCTGAGAAAGAGGATTACGCGGAGTTCCGACTCCCCTTCACTCCTGCGATCTGAGGAGAACTCCTCTTCACTCCTGCGAAGTGAGGAGAACTCCCCTTCACTCCCGCGATCTGAGGGGAACTCCCCTTCACTCCTGCGAACTGAGGAGAACTCCCCTCCAATCCTGCGAACAGAGGAGAACTCCCCTCCAATCCTGCGAACTGAGGAGAACTCCCCTTCAATCCTGCGAACTGAGGAAAACTCACAATTTTACTTTATCTGTTGTTTGTTGAAGATCAAACTAAATTTGCTGTTTTTTGGAAAGCTGTTATAAATGTTATACCTACCGTTTTCTTTGATTTACCTTGTAAACATGTTACCGATGTTTAGGATATACCAATTTGTATGAGACATGAATCAGTTATAAATCAAAGACTTGTACGTTTCAACTTCCAGTGTGCGATACATAATATCATAATCTTTTGGTTGATTTGTAACTTGTTCTTGAATTTTAACCTTCAACCGTACACTGACGAAGTTACTTCATTCTTTTACGGACATTGCGTGACGCATACCTAACCGACTGTGAGAACTGTGCAATGTGGTAGTTGGACATTTAATTAATTAAATCTCTGGAGGTTTTCCACGTTACCAATGAAGTCAATGGATTGGAGAATGTCTATATTATATGTTGCGTTACTATGTTACTCCCCGTTTTATTCCCTGGCCCTTGTTTCTGGTTGTGACTGCAGGTTTTGTTGCATGAAATAATCCAATGACTTTACAAGTTTGTTGTTCAATAAGTTGTTTTTATTATTTTGTTCAGAGTTGAGTTTGATTTCTATGGGATAACCCTACTTTTCCATTACTTCTAAACATGAAATTACTAAATTGTTTGAGATCATCGCCACATACTCGTTAGCATATTGCGGGGCTAGTGGTAGATTAATTAATTAGTAGCGATGCTGTGAAAGTAGAAGCTGTCAATCTACTGTGTTAATCACCCACACGTTGACACTGCTACGTCACTAGTGGATCTCCTGACATCCAATCACTGCGATGTATCCGATGCTTCGTGTCCGAATAATGACTAATCTGGGAGCTGCTATCCCTCTGGAATTATTCTCACAAACCGGCTTCCTTACTAAGTCAGAATGTTATTTGCTTCATCATCCCTAAATTATGGGAGAATTTATGTTTCTTTCAACTCATGTGCATTGTGCAATCCTCTAAAATTACGTCTCTTTTCATATAATTAAACTGGTCAAAACCGTTTCGAATCATATCTGTCACCCGTGTTGTAGATTGTATCAGTTTAATTTCCCTTCTTTACATATCGAGGACGGAGGAAATCCCTACTCCGCTAGTTATTTTGTTAGTATCTGGTTAAGTTCCATGTACCCACTTACCTGATGCCCATCCAGGTATCGAAGTAGGAATGAACACCACGGCGCCCCCTTGTGCCCTGCCCCTCATAATCTCCGAGTACTTCTCTCCCCACTGGGAACTGGCGATCTGTCAAGGAGTGAGCATCTACCTGGGGCTGCAGAGCGTGCTCCTTAACTTCACCATCTTCCACTATTACTCCCGGGACACCGCCTACAACCGGGTCATCCCCTTCCTCTACAAAGTCACAGCCACATTCGACATGCTGACCGGGCTCACTGGCTTCCTGAACGGTGGCTACTTCGCCATCCTGCGCTCGGAGACCCTCCCCCAGACCCTGTGTCTGCCCCTCACGGACACCTCCTCAGGTCACGTGATCGTACAACGCGTCATCCTCATCCTTAGCTCCAACCTATCAGCATTCGCTACGTCAGCCACGGCGTTCCTCCACACGTTGCTGACGGTAGTGCGGTGCATCAACATTGCTTCCCCCTTCTACGACGTGAGGGTGGGGTGCGTGAGGCGGCTCTACTGGGTCTACCTGGCGGTAGTAGGCGTGGTGATAGCAGCGGACTTCCTCTACATGCTCACTGTGCGGCTCGGCAGCTCCCCTGAGAGCTACTTCTACTACTTGATATTCGTGAGGGTTGTGAGTCTGGTTAAGAACGACATGATGACCAGCGGCTCTTCAGCCCTGAACTTCTGGCTGCATCTCATCCTGGACCTGTGCATCCCCTTCGCTCTGCCCTGTCTTGTGTGCTTGGTGTGTTTGGGGGTCCTAGTGTGGGCTCTTAACTTCGACAACAAGTCCCCCAGCATCACTCACACCAGAGAGCACGTGGCCACACAGCGCCGCATCACCAAAACCATCGCCATGCTCGCCGCCTTGTTCGTGGCTTGCAACGCCTTCTACATCACTGTCATAGCCATGCAGCGCTACTTCAACCGCCACCACGCCACCAGGAAGTGGCATGGCAAAGCCGCCACCCTCGGCTTCTGCCTCGTCCCCCTCCTCAACTCCGCCCTGAACCCTTTCATCTTTATCTGCCGCAGCAAAACCCTCAAGAAGTTCACCGGGTCCCGGCTGAGTGTGAGCAGTGTGCAGAGCTTCATTGCCCCGGGTAGCAGTAGGGCGTGGAGGTTCGTTATGGACAGAATCAGGAGATCTGGAACTGGTAAAGGAGGGAGTCAGGGCGGGGCTAAAGAACAGCGATACACCCCTCTGGAGACAGCGTCTACCATCGTCAAAACGCAGACTTTGGAAGAAGAGGGAGGGGTTGTTAGTACTGAGATACAGTAACAAAAATTGTTATTCATGGAGTTGTAAGTACTGAAATACAGTAACAAGTCATGGAGTTGTTAGTTCCGAAATACACTAGCAAGTCATGAGGTTATTACTTTGTTAGTACTGAGATACAGTAACAATTCATGGAGTTGTAAGTACTGAGATACAGTAACAATTCATTGAGTTGTTAGTTCCGTAACACTGTAACAATTATAGAGTTGTTAGTTCCGAAGTACAGTAACAGTTCATAGAGTAATTGTTTGTAGTGAAATACAGAAGCAACTCATGAGATAGTTACTTTGTTAGTACTGAGATACTTTAACAATTATGGCGTTGTTAGTTCCGAAATACAGTAACAATTCATGGCGTTGTTAGTTCCGAAAAACAGTCACAATTCATTGAGTTGTTTGTACTGAAATACACCCAATACAGTACCTAACAATTATAGAGTTGTTAGTTCCGAAATACAGTAACAATTCATGTTGTCTGTACTGAAATACAGTACCTAACAATTGAGATAGGACCTGGTGCCTTAATTTCCCCAATGCGGCCCCGCTGAGCCGTTGATCAATAGCAAACACCGATAGATGCAAAATTTGTGCATCGATTTGAGTAACAAAACATTTACATGGAGATCGATCGTTTACGTATTGCCAGAAATGCATAATTGAGTAGTTTAGAATCTGCTAGCATTCCTTTCGGTAATAGCAGGTTAAGAGTTCAGTGCTTACGTTTGCGAATCATTTCCCATGAGAGTCTAACCTTTCCTCGTGATGTATATTGTATATGCATGTATGGATATTACGTGATTTTATTGTAGATGTATCAATGTATTTGTTATGAATGTATTCAATGTATACCATGCGGTTTATGTCGCTTCCATCTCGGGACCAGCAGTTCATGCCGTCTTCACATCGCAATTTGGGGTTGGTTTGGAGTTACCTAACTGCGCTTCCCTTAATGTTCGAACTGATTTAGAATTTACACTAAACACCACTAAGAAAGCAATTAAACATTAAAATGTTCGTGACCAGGTCGAGGAGTACAAATTTTAGTGAATAGCTCAACTTTATATGTGCAGCTCGAACATCGCTAGCATTTGCTTCCCTGCCATTTAATTACATAGTGATTAAAGAAATGATTATATAATTGTGAAGTTGTGATTTGCTGAAGTGCTGGATCTAATATAGTAATTTACGTCTGTCTGAAATAATCACGGGAGGAATTATATAACGCTGTAAAAATGTGCCGGTTTCCCCCATCATCTCTCTTACTCCCTACCGACTGCTTCTGGGCTGACGGCTGGGCGTCGACGTTTTCCCAGCCAATTTCCTTTCCGCGCCCTGCCTATGCTTTTAATCCCAGGAGTTTGATGTGGCATTATCACAGCATATAAATGTGTACAGTTGAGTGTTAGTTCTGTACCTGCGATCTTTCGCTGTAGGTACCTGGTTTTGGGAGGAGTAACATTTACCTTGTTTTATGCAGCTTAAATGCTTTTGTATGTCCATAACTCGCCTAACTAGCTCTTACCAACCTCACTGCATCTTTGTGCATAGCGTTTGCGGCAGACGTGTTCACTGTTCAGATGTTTCCTTATGCTCCTCATCAAATGCCTAGCTCAGTAACTCATGAAAGTGAGGCTAGCCTTAGCAAAATTATTAACTTGTAGTTTGCACATTGCACATCCCTGTACTTTGTACAACGTGAGCTGTAATTTTGAGAATAGTCCATGATCATGAATCCTCACCACACTCCGCATCCGGGAATGCAAACCAAACATCTGCCCTCTCTCTCCTGACCCACAGCCTTGGAGAGGTGCCCACTGCACGCTTACTGAGGTACCTTACTGTAGGTACTGCCACTGAGTACCCAGGGTACCTGGTCGGTCATGTGACGTATCGATCAATAACCTCAAATCAGTAGCTGAGTTTCCTGTCATTCGTCTTGCCTGTTGTGGGATTTGCCGAGGTTTACATAGAATATACTATATACCAACTGCTCTATTGGCTCAGGGAAATGCTTCTAACGACAATAGCTCTTATTTATTCTGATATCTCTACATGCCTAAAAACACGGATCTAGGTCTAATTGATGTAATGGCTCTCCGTTTACAGTGGACCTGATAAGTATGTGGGGGTCAGGATGCTTGGCAAAGTTTATTAATAAGCGCCGTTATAGCTGGTCCTTATTCGGTTAAATATGAGCTATAGAATATAGTATACGAGCTATTTAGATATATATTATATCATTTATATTCATATGATAATAAGTTGCTCATAAGGACTTAAAGAGCTTGTGTCGTCCAGACTTCTTACTTTTTCACATACTCAGTATACGACACCAAGTCTTTGATTTAGTCACAGAACTAGTGTCTATCAAGCTAGTAGTAATATACTAATAACTGTTTGATCGCCACATGGCCCATGTTTATGCACGATTGTTTATGCCAATAAACAAACAGCGTGAATGTCGAATTATAGTGTTTGTCTATTCTGTTTATTTGAAAATTGTAGATTGTAGTTGTCAATCAATGAATAGTGACTAGAAAAGTCTCATCTCACTTCCCATCTCACTCCTCATCTCACTTCTCATCTCAATTCTTATCTCACTTCCCATCTCACTCCTCATCTCACTCCTCGTCTTCTCATCTTCTTTCTGATTATAAACCGAACTTCTATTCCTGGCAGTATGTATAGCTTGTACGAAAATAGATATTTTGATCGGCAATCGAGTACGTTAAGCTTCACGAATTCTGCCACACATTGTGGATTACCTGTTGCGTTAGATTATTAGTATTTTGCTTTCCGATCTTTCAATTTATTGCGCCATTTAATCCAGATCGAAATTATAGCGGAGCCATCAGCTGACATAGCAAATGAGCTTGCTATTATTTTCAAGTGATGACTCAGCTACTCTATATCAGTGAAAGAGTTTTTATTGCCAAATGCCAATAAAGCTGATTGATCTGAAACCGCATTATATAATGGAGACATCACATTCTTTTCACTGGCCTACTAAATCTACCATCTTAAAAACATATAATTGAATATCTTTTTCTAGGAAACACTTACAACTAATGCCACAGTGATACCTACATTAAGGTCAAACCTTCTTCATGCTATTCAAGTTTGTTGCCCACTGCCTTATCTTCATAATACATAACTGCCCACTACCTATTCGTCAAATTGTTTTTACACGGTTGTGTGCCTTGAATAATATTAGCAGCATAGTTCACTATATTCGAGCATGTCTGTATTTGGGCATTGGGTCAGTGAATTAGTAGTCATGAGTCACCTAATAGATGATATTATAATAGCTCCATCATTATGGAAGCTATTGCACGAGGCGTAATGAGTCCACCATTTCCATAATAAAGTGCCTAGAAATTTCAAGAAATCAACTCCCTTGTTTTTATTATAGAAATGTTTGAATTAATGCTATTATGGAAAATATTAGCACAGCATAAGATTTCCTCAAAATTTCATAGTCATAAGTGATAACTGTCTGACCCACTCAACAAGAGGCAGCGGAACTGGCGCATCTCTTGAGCCATTGCAAATAACGGGGTGGTTACTATGTTTCTTTATGCCCAACAGCTGCACAACCAGATATTAGATTATACAAGCCTTTCTGTCTTTCAGTATTAGTTTTTGACAGTCTAAAGGTAATCTCGAGACCTCTGAAGTTGTTTCTCAACAACGGTTCAGACTGACCCATGAAAGATTGTTTTAGTTAACCAGATCCTGTGCTATTCAAAGTGTAACATCTCAAACTTAGTAATGAAGTGTGATTGATTTGCAGCTCTCTTTGGCTCAGCCCTGGTAACTTGTAAGGAGGTGACAATAATCACCTGTCCATGACATACTCTGCCTGTAATGATCTCAAACATTAAGATGATACTTCGAATGCCACCATAGACAAAAAGTGTAGAAAAACCCATTAGTGAGTTTTCAGACTCTCAAGTAGTCAGATTTCTAGTCTAACAGACCATTATTATATTCTACAATACAGGTACATATTTATGAAATTGTTTTCTTGAAAGACAAAGATGTCCAGGATCGAAGAAGATGCCATTGAACTGAGCCCGACTAAACAACCTCATGAATTCTGTAACATAGCAATTTCTCATTGCAAGAGCAGACAGGGTCCCCTGCCTCTGTGAATAATTTTTAAAAGTGGCTGAAGGAACTGATCAAAATTTAGGTTTTTGGACTTTAAAAGCTCAATTGCGATACCAGAAGCAGATTTTTTGGTTAGGGGAACATTGGAGTCCCATTGTTCGAAAGAAGATAACAACTAAAATTACCAGAATAAAGTCACGCTTTAGTGCTAAACCCACGCCATAAAGCTGTGCATAAACATGATTTATCGACTATCTTCAAAAAATTCTTGTCCTGATTGTTTGCGCATTTAGCAAGTTATAAATACCATCATTAAATCCTCTCATAGAAAGATTTACAATTTTAAGTGATATTAGTGTAATGATTTGGCACGTTATTAGTGAGTTGCTAAAAGTGTCGTTCATTTCAGAAACTTTAGCGTGTTTGAGTGTGTTTAGGCAGAGAGTGTACAGCCTGAAGCAAAGTCATGAATCATAGACATGCATGGGTGCTTCTGAAATCTACTCAGTATGAATTCAGTATTAGCACAATGTATTGCACAATTACTCTGCCACTCTAAATCTAGCCTTCCGTAGTTTATGTTAAAGATTTGATAAATCCATGAAGGATTTAATTTGAAGCAAGGCCTTAGCAAGCAGGGGGCTTCTGATCCATGGCAAAACCCTTTCCATTTCCTTGAACTTCGCCTCAAATTTCAGACCTGGCTTATAAAAAGCTTCCGGCAAAAAGATCGCAAAACTTGTCTGCTCACACCTTCAAATCGTTAAAACAGCTGAAAGTTAGGGTTTCAGCATTTAGAATCTAGATTTAAACCAGCCACCCCAACCGCTGGCTGGGTTGAAATTGGTTTTATTGGTTCGGGAAGCGCGGCGTTCAAAGCATTGAAATTGGCGCAAAGGCCGTTCTTTATAAAATCATTTTTCTTGTGTCGATGAGCTACAGTGAGGCAAACAGAATGTAGTCACCATGAAAAAAAATTGCTTGGTCTGATTTTCCGTGAATTTGGCTTGAGTCCGATTGCCATGATACCTCTTTTCCAAAATTTGGCTAGGCTTGCCATTCCCTCTGTCTTTAAGCCACTGGGTCCTGCCCATCTGACGTTATATGCACCAAGCTGCCCTCAATTTCTTTGCTGGGATGATGAGTTAAGGATTAGTTTCTTTCAGAATATAATATCTTAATTGTATATATTATGCCTAATCAGTAGCACTCACTCTTTAATATTATTATCAGTTGGTTTTATACATGTAAAAACACAAAATAAAGTTTAGAACCAAATAATGAGTCCTGCAAATGACATCCTGTTTAATGTTTTGAATTATTATTGTTTCGTGAGGTGGCGCAAAAAGTGGGCGGCCATTAAGAATAAGTGGTTCGATGTCATCAACACCATTTGGGTTTCTCCGATAATGACGTCACTCAAACACACCGGCCTCATCGTGGACGACCCAAGTTATTATTGTCATTTGCAAGAAACATCTCACGATGTGACACGTGTTTTCCTTTCACTGTTTCTGATGTTATACTGCCGCCTAAGCTCCTCGTCCGTATAATATATAGTCTCACCTTCTGGCAATACGTTTACTCTTAGTTTTGAAGGCCAGTCATACATCAGGTATCGGAGCGGCTCATGGACGATGATAAAAAGAAGATGAGTCCAGCAACAGACCTCTGACCAGCGCCCATCCCTATCGAGGAAGAGCCCACTTCAGAAGCAGGGGAATCTGTGCGTAGTTCTCAAAAGGGCACGTTTGATGAGCATGCCCCCACCCCCAAACCCAAAGTGTCCGGGTGATCTGACTGAAGGAGAAAAAGTGAAAGGTTGCAGGTGATGTCGTTAGCAGTTATCGCTGCGTCCCAGAGGATCACAGGGAGGTGAACCAGTCCGGAAAATGGGCAGCGACAGAAGATGACTAACCAGTTCACGAACTCATTGACAAACGGGAACCGCAAAGCCAGGGAGGTTCCAGATGGCCTGGCAGCAGTCTGAGACTGAGGGCATCCCCTTTGGGGCTGGAGTAACTCCTACGTATTTCAAAGTGCTGGTATGGATGCTGAAAGATTAACGTGCCGTGCATGGTAAAAAAGTTGTCGTTAGGCTGATAACGGGGCCTGAGCTCACATGAAGGTCAATCACCCCCTGCAGGGAGAGAATGTTGTACAATAAGGACGAGCAGGAGTGTGTTAAGACCTCACGTGGTAAACATGACGGGAGTGCAATACGAGGCTGTGAACTGTTGCCCAGGATGACAACCGGAAGCTCGGTGGAGGCCACTGCCTGTTCATTTGGTGGTGCCCTTAACAGGCAACCTTACCAACGGCAAGATGAAGAGAGAATGTCTACGATTCTCTGTGGCTTTCATAGCTGTTATGTTCTACTTCTTTCCTCTCCATCCTCATAGTCCCAGTCCATACCCAGGAACGCTGCTTCTGAGTGGTGAAAACTCGGCCGTACTGTGTTTGGTGCGCTTGCTGGGTGGATCACACTTATCCAGAAACCAGACACCAGCCTGACTGAAAGCGCATTAAGCACCGCAAAGTCTTTGAGGGAGGAAACTGCGGGAGAATGAGCAGCGCAATAAGGAGATCGATCTGCAACACAAACTTCATAAAGATCTACTCCACTGTATCTTCACCAACTGTGTGCATTCTCGCTATGATAGGGAACGATACCTGGTACGCCTTACCATGTTCATGACAGCAGTAAGAACAGGAACTCCTTTTGTGGGACAGAAGTGGACAGTTGACGATGGGACGAGGACGGAAACCATGTCCTTCCGAACACATCTAACGAGTTTATGGGCAGTTCTCCACTGTTGTCTCCTGCAGCAATGTTCCCCACCCCAGCCTGGAATCTGTTGGTAACTGGTGATGTACCAGTTATACACCCCTGACGTTGTCGCTCTTTTTCAGGATGTGCCATCATAGCTCTCCACCCAGATCCCTGCCACTCAGCCATGGCATGCTGGAGCCCTGAACGATAACAACACCCTCATCTATCCATCGGCACCCAGCTCTACCAGCTCATCATGGTGGACTTCATCATCGCCTGCCTGCCTGTCCTCTTCGGAGAGGTGCTCTACAGCTTCCTCGTCACCAGGGCTCTTCAGGGATCGCTCTGGGGTTAACGGAAGAAAGAATTCAACATTCCCGGAGATAATGGGACTGGCTTAAGCAATGATTCTCTGGTCTGGCTACTTCTTCTCACCTTGTTGCCTGTCAGGGCATGAAGCTCATCATCATACTTACTTTCTGCTAGAAAGCCAGTGCTTCCACAACCTTCTCTGCCCCCGGCAGTTATCAGCACAGGAGAGTACGCACATCACTGCTTATCCTTCTTCGTCTTTGTGTCTAATGGCCTCATCGTGTTTTCAACTGTGTCGAGCAAACCATGGGTCCTTCATAGAATATAATAGTTTCTACAATCTCATCTCCTAGACGCAGTGAGGGCAAATCAATTTATAAGTACATCACTGAACCCTCTCAAGACATCATTGTTATTGTCTGATTATCATCGCCTGGCCCTATATTATTACCAGCAAGCCTGTGGCCAGGAAAGAGTTTACTGAGTTGCTTTAAGGAGCAGGTCTGGATGAAATTATCAGATAAGTTTTTCATTCTTGGGCAGAAGACGGTGGAGCCCGGGATGGTTAAACCAGATTGAGGTATGGGGAATCTCTTCTGTAGAGGAAAGGAATTAAACTTCTACAGTTTCTGGCTCAATCCAAAGCAGTTTTGTGGCTTAGCCTTTTGCTTTTTGGGATTTGTTTTTGGCCTGTAAGACAGCAAATTAAAAATTATTATGATTCCGTAATGTTTTGATTCCGTAAAACTGTAGTTATTTGTGATATGCAGAGTGGAATGACTTTATTTTGTATGATTGTTTTTATTTTCCGTTCAAAAATCATGAGACGTGACAGAATCTTAGTCATAGCGAATGTTTTGAGTTTACTCATATGTTAATTTAGTACGGAATACTGAAAACTTGGTGGAAAACTGAAATAGTGTATTTTGAAATCGAATTGAATTTGAACATTTCACAAGATAAATGAGTGATTTCTTTTTCTTGAAGGGTCATTCATAATAGCGTACTTAGTTTTACTTGAGTAATTGTTTAGTGTAGCACTTTAAGTTTTTTGTTGTACTAAATTTGCTATTCATAATTAACTTGAGCAATCATCTCCAAGTTTGACTCATACTCGTACTAAAATAAGATCGAATTTAATTCTCAATTCTAAGTAAAAAAGATTAGTGGAGTTGAAAAATACCAATGTGAAAATACTAAAACCGAGTTTCGCAATAATAATTATCAGCTGTCTAAACTGACTAAAGTTTCCTGTTGACTGTTTCACCGAGCGGAATCAGTTATCTAACTTGAATTGTTTCATGATTGAAAAGGGTAAATTTACTTGCCATCACCAATCGCAATGTCATACCTAAAAGCTAAAATGTGGCATCATCATCGTGTTGAGGTCAATCTTAACGAATAAAATTCAATAGCGAATGATCAAAATATGTATTGAAAGTCTAAACGGTCTGAATAGCACTGATGGAGCAAACACAAACCGTTTCAACGATTGGTTGGTTGGTATGCGGGAGTCAAATATCAATGAAATTTCTAGTTGAAAACTGTATCGAGAACTGAGACAATTTCAGATCATACAACTACCAACTACCAAGAGTAGTATTATTCTGATAAAATCAAACCATTACTATGTTTTGATTTTTGAAAATTTGCTAAGTTTATGAATACCAATTTGAGTACTAGTATATGGGGGCGAGTAAATACTAGTTTATGAATACAGATATGAGCATGAGTTCAAATTTTGAGAAAAGTGGTCAGTTGCGTTTTAGCAGCTTTATTTTCCTGCGATCTGACAAATAATTCACTTTGAATATCATTTCATTAATTAATGATTGTTGGTTGAGCAAGTGTTTTCTGGTGGTAACTGCACCCAACTCCCTGTACCTTAACATCATCTTGCATTGGTGGCACCAATACATGAAGTGTAGAGTCAATAGGGTCTTCTTGTAACCATAGTAACGTTTTGCTGACATTGAAAGTTTCTGCGCGCAACGTGAACATTCTGTTCACGTACGAACACCGCGCGGCGCAGCACTTTGGCCGCCGCGCGCAAACACAAAACATTAACATCGACAGTCGACGATCGAAACGAAGGTTGAAGGAGCCGCTTGTCTGACGTCGTGGCGCGCGCGCGAGGGGGTCAGGCAACGCCTGACAAGGAGCCGCGCCGTCCGCAAAAAGAAAATGACGACCGAACGTGGAAAGATTTTGAATGAGAATGCGAACGTCAAAAAGCAGAATTTTTGCAATTTTGCGAACGTCCTTTAAGGTTGGCCCCAAACCCGATGCTACATTGCTGCGTGCTAAACACGTGTACCTCGCTCGCGCTTGTGGCTTGCTTCTCCGAAGAAAAGCGCTGCAAGCGTTCGCACGGGCTTTGGGGATCGTTCATGGTTCACATGTTACTTGTCAGAAGGCTAATGGGTCAGACAACATGTTAAATGTAAGTTAAAAGAAAATTTTTGGTTGTCGGACGATGTCGAGTCTGACCTTGTCTAACGCGCGCGAGGGGGTCAGGCAAAGCCTGACCTTGTCAGGCGTTGCCTGACCCCCTTGCGTGCGTCTGACCCGCGGCCGCGGGCCGCGCCAGCCGCGAAGCGACTGGTCGCACGCTTGACGCTGAAAGTGTACAATTCAGTTCAACTGCCGATTTCAAGTTCAACACTTGCTGCGCTGCAACTGCAAACTGCGCTCATTCGATTTCGTCAATAAACTAAAAGAAACTCCGTTATGAAAATGTTGACATGCTCTGGATCTTCTTTGTAACATACTATCAATCATTACATGATTTTGAAATTGAATATTCAATATGAAATATTGTAGAGTTACTCAACGAATAAGTGTGAAGTAACATGATTTACGCCACGAACGAAGCGAGTTGCGTAAAAATAGCATTTAAATACAAAATAGCATTATTCACCGACGCCGAAAGCTGGGTTGAATAATGATTTGTTCTCATCGAGGGCGCGGCCCGAGTTGAAAACATGCTGTTACTTCACACTTCTGAGTTGTGTAACGATATTATTCACCAATTGTACAATAAAGTACAAAGTTTTGAGCCTTTTTTTAGCATTCTGCAAGGGGGAGGGAGCATTACAAGGGGGAGGGAGAGGGTTGAATTTGAAAATTGCCAAAAATTGATTACGTAATATGTGAACGATCCCTGAATACAATATCGCCAATGTTCAAATCGTGCATGCATTTCTATTAGTATTATTACTAATACTATTACTAATACGCCGCGGCCGCGACAGCGTGCAGAGTACTTTCAATGCAACATGCATTAATTGAGCATCCAAGCGCGGCGTAATATGCTGCGCCTCAAAGGTCGATACACCCCAGTTATGATGGGACGAATATCAAAATATAAATCAATAACAAAAGCAAATGTATCCGTTACAAACTTTTATACCTTTAGGAGGTGTATTTTGGTGTTTACAAATTTCAGTATTTTATCACAAATTTGGTAGGGAGCAATTTTGTAATCGTTCTCAAGTCATTACTCTAGTTAGCATAGGATAATGACGTCATTTTGAACTGTCATGGTGTGTGAAGAATGGGGATTTTTTC
The DNA here is from genome assembly GCA_011033025.1 of Beroe forskalii. Taxonomy (NCBI): domain Eukaryota; kingdom Metazoa; phylum Ctenophora; class Nuda; order Beroida; family Beroidae; genus Beroe; species Beroe forskalii. Next base: position 202,083 of record WFMF01000256.1, read on the forward strand.
GAAAAATTCCCCAAATTACAACCTCCATAAATACACCTCTTTAGGTAAACAAAAAGTATAGGAGTATACGCTGTCATTAGGGATCGTTCACATATTACGTAATCAATTTTTGGGCATTTTTTACCCCCCTCCCCCCCTCCGTAATCAAACGTAATCATGGCCAAACCCCCCTCTTTTTCGGAAAATATTACGTAATCATGGCCCAACCCCCCCCTCCTCCAGTTTTTTTGACGTCACCAAAAAAACTATATTAACTGACAAAAAATAGAACAGTATCGTGTGTTTCAATTCAATCATCAACATTATCGACCTGAAGATGACATTCAAAGCTCCTTTTTAGTTTTTACGGAAATCTCGCCTACAACAGCTCCTCTGACAATGAGATGGACACCTCCTCCTCTTCTTCCTTTTTCCAACGCATCCTCATCTGCTCATCATCCTCCTCTACCTCCAACAGATGATCCTCCTCCTCCCCTTCTACACCTGAGGCCCCCAGTTCCACTAAAGAGCCAGAAATCAACGTCTTGGTCCCACCTCAACCTCCTTCAAAACCGATGGAACTAAAGTTCAGTATCCGTATCCTGCTCATCTGCCACCAAAGCCGACAGAACCCAAGATCCAGATCAGCCCTAGCCCCTAAGTGCCAGATCAGAGTCTGGCAACTTCACAGACAACTGCAGCTTCCTACACCTTCATCCTGGATAATGGAGCTGCAGACATATGCCATAGACCTGCTCTGGCATCAACTCTAGAGCTCAAGGGTAAGAAAGGCCTCCGAACCTCTGATCAAGCACAGAGCAGCAAACCTTACATACAGAGAGGCACTGAAGTGGTTTGGAAGTGTTCAACGAATGGAGTACATCCCTCCTAGTCCTATATGGCCACTGGGCAGCACTAAAGGAACTATACATTCTGAACCATATTGAGTTAGAGTTGATTTTGTTTCTGAGTGAAATTTGTTTTTTGAGCAAGATTATAGAATGCATCATAGATTTATACTATTTTAATCAATATTATGAAATTTTGACAATTTTTTCTGCAAATGGTTAATTTTCGGTAATAAAAATTTGGAAAGTTTCATAAAATTTCTTGAAATTTTCATGAAAATTCTTTAAATTTTTATGAAAATTCTTGAAATTTTCATGAAAATCCTTCAAATTTTCATGAAAATTTAGATATTTTGATTACGTAATCATTCGCCAAACCCCCCTCCCCCCCCTCGTAATCAAACGTAATCATTTGGAAACCCCCTCCCCCCTCGGCTGATTACGTAATATGTGAACGATCCCATATTATTACCCGATAGTGACAACAGTCAGTGTCCATTGTCCAATACAATGAGGACTGGATAAATTCAGTTTTGAGAATAAAGTTACGAGCTCTGCTTTAAGTTGAGACTGGAAGTTTCTTGCAGCGATTGTTTGATTATCTTCATCTTGACATCTCAAACAGGGCTAATATCAGTTTTCGAGTGTCTCTGCGTTCTGTTCAGATAAGACTTTGTGCTAGAAACAGATGATCATTTTGCCATAGTTTTATAGACACGAAGTCACGAAAGTCCCGATATGCTGCACTGAAGATAAGAAGATTTCGAATAACAAGTTTTGTATTTTTCTAGTCAGAAGAGAAGCGTTGCGGTCACCAGGAGGGCAATCAGATTCATTGATTCCGGCATCACAGGAAACACACCTGAAATATGATTTATGTTACAAATATTGATAAAATCAAATACGATGTTATAACGTGAAATTTGCTCGTGAATTAGGGGCAGGGTGGAAGGGGGTTTTAGGACAGATTTTGGCAAATAGGTGCATCTTTCGGAGTTTTTTTCAGATAAATTGTTTGCCATTGAACAGGTAGCGCAGTTCTTCCAATCGATAGGTTTGTGGTTCTATTCCCGGCCGTGCCTTATGGGCTAAAGGTGAGAACTAAGGGCAGCCACACAGTTCACTCAACGGAGTGCACATGAAACTGCGCAGGAGGGTTAAAAGGAGATGCCATATTGCTCCATTTTAGTCTCGGGTGAATAAAGTTTATAGATTACAGCTCACACTTCCTTAACCGTCACTGGCTTGATTGCACTTGAAATTGAATCCTTCGATTCCAGTCATTGGCTGTTGCAGCTGCTGGAATAGAAGTAAAACCTTGAAAAGATTTAGAAAAGTTTTCCAAGAATAATTGAAAAACTTGAAATTTTTTTTGTAATCCTCTTATTTTTATTTTGCTCATAAGCTCATAGTCCTAAGGTGTGTGGGGTATCGACAGGATTGTTTTCAAGTTGCTAAACACAGTAATACTCCTTTTCGCGTTGTTCGGTGCGATTCAGAAGGGAACATCCCTTCATGCTGCTACCGATGCTAGAAGAGCCTAAATAATAGATGGATTTCACCCATCCCTAGCGCGCAACACTCGCGGCGGAGGGCAGGGTAAAATCCTACTACCTAAATAATAGGAGTATAATATCGGAATGAAGTTGAACCTGGTCACCAGGAATCAACATCCTTGAAAACTTCCTAAGCCTGCATAGGTATGCGTACACCGCTTCCCTGGGAAGTGGCGTGGTTCTTAGTGGTTATTACCATTGGTAGTGACTTTGTAGGCGCCTGTTTTCAGGGTAACCAGATTCCCTGTCACTGGGGAGGATCGACGCTTCCGTTTCCCCTCGCCAGGGTTACACTCCGGAGGCTGGGTGCAGGATTCCGAACTGAAAGTAATGTACAGCGTTTTTATTCCGCCACAAATAATGCAGCAAAATATGTCGTATATAATTCTTTTAATCATAATGGTGGAAAAAGAAGTCACAGAGCGTTAAGTAAGTGTCTGGAATAGACACTAACTTAACGCTCCGTGACTCTATTGTCTAAGTCTGGAATACGTCTAAGTCTGGAATACGTGCCGATAATGATCTTAAAAATTAATCATTTTTTGGAGAATCGTCCTGAAACGTTTCATATATGTCCGAGGGATTAAAATAAAGAGATTTGTTTAGTAGATTTTTGATTCAGGCCTTTAAACCAAAAATATTCGATTTTAGAATTTAGAACCTGCCAAAAATCATAAAAATTTGGCGCCTCGAAATTTCAAAATCGAATATTTTCGGTTTAAAGGCCTAAATCAAAAAAAGTTAAAAGGTTTTAATACCTACGTGGCTGCGAAACCCAAGCAAAATCCAATTTTTTTATAACAATACATTAAAATATTAAATACATTTGAATTTATGGCTCACTTTTCACAAACTTTAACTGTAACTTCAATCCTCTGTGAGGATGATGCTGTGAACTCGAAAGCCCGAAGACTAAAGATGAAACTCGACGAGACTGGATCATCCGCGTTGCTAAACTTGAAGTTTATCGGATCGTCAGAACAGCTGAGAACTGGACTCCTGCAAAGAAACATGACATGTGATATCGAATAATAGAACTAGTGATGATGCGTGTACCTTATCGGACATAATTATCACGCACTTAAATTTCACGGACCAAAAACTTACCGCTGAGTCTGGCAACTTCAAATTTTGAACAAAAATAGAAATTTTTGGCTCCATTTCTCTCATTTTCTTTCACGATTTGGATACCTGAATAGAAGATTTTTTTGTCATTTTTCGTTAATCAATGATAAATTTCAATATCGCAGTCACGAAGCATGAAAATAATCGTGCCGCACATCTTTTGACACGCACTATACTAAGGTAATTAGGCCCTGGAGCTCTTCCAAGAACGGTTTTTCGTATTCGTAAGTGTACAGTCACTTGAAAACTATACATTCCCTTTTCTTTCTTTTAATACTCTTGGAAAATTTCCACCAATGAGAAGGCGCGATTTTTGACTGAATGACTTACGAGTATTCATAAGACCACTCCATAGTGGTCGTAGAGTTACTTCGTAACTCTGGAGTTATTCGTGATGTGAAAAGTGAAATGTATAGTTGTCGCGTGACTGTACACTTACGAATACGAAAAACCGTTCATGGAAGAGCTCCTGCTTATCTAAAAAGCCAGGAGGACAGTAATAATAGCCCCCGTCTTTTTGATTGTGCAATGTGCAAAGGAACTTTTTGTCACAGAGATTTGTAATAGGTTTAGAAACTTGGGGGGGGGGGGGGGCGGGTGGTATCCCATAACCCCCAAAATTTAACCTCATTTGCCTTTCGATATCTACCGGTGGTTTATGGGGGTTGCCCACCCCCCCCAACATACCCGGCTGTGAATATAGGGTATTCTTCACCAGAGGGGTCTTGTGCCACGTTGAGGTCTTCGAGAAGTATCCCGGCTATTGTACTTGAACTAAATTCGTCCAGTGTTACCTAGAGGTATCAAGCTTTGGTGTCAATCCTAAGACCGGAATCTGCTCAGGCTTGACTGTCAGGGATGGGACTGTTAGGGATGGGATTGCCAGGGATGGGATAACAGGGATTGGTTTGTCAGGGATGGGATTGTCAGGGATGGGATTGCCAGGGATGGGATAACAGGGATTGGTTTGTCAGGGATGGGATTGTCAGGGATGGGACTGTTAGGGATGGGATTGTCAGGGATTGGATTGTCAGGGATGGGATTGCCAGGGATGGGATTGTCAGGGATGGGACTGCCAGGGATGGGATTGCCAGGGATGGGATTGTCAGGGATGGGATTGTCAGGGATTGGTTTGTCAGGGATGGGATTGTCAGGGATGGGATTGTCAGGGATGGGATTGTCAAGGATGGGATTGTCAAGGATGGGATTGCCAGGGATGGGATTGTCAGGGATGGGATTGTCAGGGATGGGACTGCCAGGGATGGGATTGTCAGGGATTGGTTTGTCAGGGATGGGATTGTCAGTGATGGGACTGTAAGGGATGGGATTGCCAGGGATGGGACTGTCAGGGATTGGTTTGTCAGGGATGGGACTGTCAGGGATGGGATTGTCAGGGATGGGACTGCCAGGGATGGGACTGTCAGGGATTGGTTTGTCAGGGATTGGTTTGTCAGGGGTGGGACTGTCAGGGATTGGTTTGTCAGGGATTGGTTTGTCAGGGGTGGGATTGTCAGGGATTGGTTTGTCAGGGGTGGGATTGTCAGGGATGGGATTGCCAGGGATGGGATTGTCAAGGATGGGATTGTCAAGGATGGGATTGCCAGGGATTGGATTGTCAGGGATGGGACTGTAAGGGATGGGATTGTCAAGGATGGGACTGTCAGGGACGGGACTGTCAGGGATTGGTTTGTCAGGGATTGGTTTGTCAGGGACGGGACTGTCAGGGATGGGATTGTCAGGGATTAGACTGACTAGGAGGTGACTTCCAGCCAGAAAATACCTTTATGAAAAGATAATACGAACCTCAAATTGCAGAGTATCTCCGAGGTAGATTGAGAGTTCTGAAGTGATAGCCTGCCCACTGTCATGTCTCCCTGCCAGCGTGATGGTATAATCTCCAGTTCCGCTTGCCACCACACTCTCAGCTCCACTGCCCGTGTATTCGTCATTTTCCGCTGTTAAAGAAAGGAGATCAAGATGACCCAAATAACTTCGAGATTGGTATTTTGACTGCAGGTTTTGTTGCATGAAATAACCAAGACTTTACAAGTTTGTTGTTAAAAAGTTTTTTTTATTAATTTGTTCATAGTTGAGTTTTTTTTAAATGGAAAACCTCCCTTTTCCATTTTTTAAACATGAAATTCTAAATTGTTTAATCCCCCACATATTTTAGATATTGGGGGGCTAGGGGAAGATTAATTAATTAAACGACTGTGAAAGTAAATCTGTCCCCCTTTTGGTTGACCACACACCTTGACACTGCAGTCATAGTGGATCCTGGGTCCCCTGACACCCAATCATGGATTTGTCGATGCTTATGTCCGTTAATTGGGAGCTGCTTTTCCCCTCGGGAAATTTATTCTTCCTATTTACCCGTTTTTCCCTTAAAAATCGGGTAGACTGGGGGATCTGCGGTTAAAAAGGGCGTAATTTTGCAGTCCGTGTTCCGTAAAATCTGGGGTCAAAAGTCGGGGTAGATCGACCAATCGACCCAGACTAGGGAATATTATTCAGAAATCAACAACAGACGAGTGCAGATTCTTGCCCCTTTTGGGAGTAGTCATGCCCAAAGAAAAAACTAGGGTTCCCTGAATGTTTTAAAAAAAGGGGCCATTCGGGAAATCAGTAAACGCAGTTCACTTAAAAATTCGAAAAAAGACAAAAAGCAAAGATACAAATTTTAAATAAAATTTCCAAAAATTGAATTTCATGCTATAAACGGTGATATTTGATAACAATAATATTTTATAACTGGGACCTCAATCCCTTTTTTAAAATGCGACGGAAAAATTTTTCAAACGATCAGAAACTGTTAATGCTGGGTTTCCCCAATCAAGTAACATTATCCGGGTTAGAAAAAATTAACCATCGAGCGTGAAATTAAAATTTTCACACCAATAGTACTGAAATAATTAAAATTAGTAAAAAACAATGGGGTTGTTTTTGGAAGCACACATTGTTATTACAGATCATAGGCAATTGTTTAAATTGAAATTACGTACATCGTTTTTCCATGAAAAAAATTTTCTTTGCCAATGTTCATTGAACGAAGGTTTTATCCATGATGTTTTTTTTCCCACTTCCCACTTAAAGAGACGCAAGTTTTTTATCTACTCTAATTTCTGAATCTGCTATTACCAACCAAACCAGTCCATAACACGCTTATCTTACCCCAGTCTGACTCAACACTTTTTTCCCTTTCCCCAACCATTATAAATACCTTTGTTCGTTCATATACCTGAAAAAAGTCCATTTGACAAGACGTCTGTCCTGAGTCCCTTTATTGATCCCAGTTTTGCAGACTCGAACCCCAATCGAATGTCCATTTACCACTCTGATGCAGGTCCATTTGCCACCCTGGTCTCAGTAGTAGTACTGAGTTCAATTTCCACTCTAATTCCCCGTCAATAATACTTCTATCCCAGTCTGTTGCCAGCCTGATTCATGATTTGGTCAGGTCCACTTTCCACTCTGTTTCGTATACTAACCGCCGTGTCAGTCCATTCGTCACTTTGCTGAGGTACAGTCTTGACTCCTGATTCCACTTTACAATCTGATTCCAGAACACATTACCACTATAATCTCAGTCAATTTGCCACTCTAATATCAGTCCTGACTCCTGGGTCCACTTTCTACTCCGATTCTGTTTACTAACACTTTTATCCCAGTCCTCCCGTCCATTTTTTACTCTGATCCAGTCTTAAAACTCTGAAACCCAGTCCGTGTCATTTCTGATCTCTAATGTATGGCAGTTACCACTTTGATTCCATTCCTGCCTGCTTACCACTCTGATCGCGGTCTAGCACCACTCTGAACTCTTGGTCCAATGGCCATTTTACCACTCTGATGCCAATCCACTTAGCATCCCAGCTCAATCTTTTCACCTTAGTACACTTAAGGGCGTCATTTTTAATTAGTGGTTTTAGGAAAAACTAACTAAAACAGTTTAAAAGTGCACATGTAATTAAGTGAAAAATTTCGTGAATTTTGCTTTTTTGAATTCGTTTTTATACATATTTCGCCCCATATCGATTATCGTTTTCGATCTCAAGTCATAAAAACCGCACTAATAAAGTGCGCCGATCTTAAAGTGCGCGCCAATTACGTGATGCCGTTCTTAAGTGTACTAAGGTATGCCCATTTTCAACTATGATCTAACCATGTTATCCCAGTCCATTTGCCACTAGGCACCCTGATTCCATTCCAATTAGGTACCATTCTGATCTCTCTCCACTATATGTCAATGAATGATACATCCATTGAAATACTGCAAGAAACACGGCGTTTCACTTGTTGGTACCTTAAAGATGTTTGTCACCACACTACTCGTACTCTTATTTCTGATAAAGTTTACAAAGAAGTCTCTATATTCTACGCACCTATTTTGATCTATTGCTACCTACTGTTTATCAAATCGAAATCCAAATAAAATTGCTGATAGAAAGTTTGCAAGGGTTTCACTTCTATGCAGGGCGTGTCAATATGGATGTAAGCCGCCACTCAATCTGCTGTTATACAGGAACATCGGACAAAATATTCCCTAGATCTGCAGTAGAACGGCAGCTTTTAATTCAATTACAGATTCTAATTGAACCGCAGATCTACAGCAGATATTCTGTACAGGAACAACGGCGTTAGTCAGAAAGTTATTTGCTTCATCATCCCTAAATTATAGGAGAATTTATGTTTCGTTCAACTCATGTCCAGTCCTCTTAAACTATGTCTCTTTTCATAAAATTAAACTGGACAAAACCGTTTAGAATCATACCCGTCACCCGTGTGTAGATAGTATCAGTCTAATTTCCCTTCTTTACATATCGAGGACGGAGGAGTTCCCTACTCCGCTAGTTATATTGTTAGTATCTGGTTCCATGTACCCACTTACCTGATGCCCATCCAGGTATCGAAGTAGGAATGAACACCACGGCGCCCCCCTGTGCCCTGCCCCTCATAATCTCCGAGTACTTCTCTCCCCACTGGGAACTGGCTATCTGCCAAGGAGTGAGCATCTACCTGGGGCTGCAGAGCGTGCTCCTCAACTTCACCATATTCCACTATTACTCCCGGGACACCGCCTACAACCGGGTCATCCCCTTCCTCTACAAAGTCACAGCCACATTCGACATGCTGACCGGACTCACTGGCTTCCTGAACGGTGGCTACTTCGCCATTCTCCGCTCGGAGACCCTCCCCCAGACCCTGTGTCTGCCTCTCACGGACACCTCCTCAGGTCACGTGATCGCACAACGCGTCATCCTCATCCTCAGCTCCAACCTATCAGCCTTCGCTACGTCAGCCACGGCGTTCCTCCACACGCTGCTGACGGTGGTGCGATGCATCAACATCGCCTCCCCCTTCTACGACGTGAGGTTGGGGTGCGTGAGGCGGCTCTACTTGGTCTACCTGGTGGTGGTAGGCGTGGTGATAGCAGCTGACTTCCTCTACATGCTCACTGCGCGGCTCAGCAGCTCCCCTGAGAGCTACTTCTACTACTTAATATTCGTGAGGGTTGTGAGTCTGGTTAAGAACGACATGATGACCAGCGGCTCTTCAGCCCTGAACTTCTGGCTGCATCTCATCCTGGACCTGTGTGTCCCCTTCGCTCTGCCCTGTCTTGTGTGCTTGGTGTGTTTGGGGGTCCTAGTGTGGGCTCTCAACTTCGACAACAAGTCCCCCAGCATCACTCACACCAGAGAGCACGTGGCCACTCAGCGCCGCATCACCAAAACCATCGCCATGCTCGCCGCCTTGTTCGTGGCTTGCAACGCCTTCTACATCACTGTTATAGCCATGCAGCGGTACTTCAACCGGCACCACGCCACCAGGAAGTGGCATGGCAAAGCCGCCACCCTCGGCTTCTGCCTCGTCCCCCTCCTCAACGCCGCCCTGAACCCTTTCATCTTCATCTGCCGCAGCAAAACCCTCAAGAAGTTTACCGGGTCCCGGCTGAGTGTGAGCAGTGTGCAGAGCTTCATTTCTCCGGGTAGCAGTAGGGCGTGGAGGTTCTTTATGGGCAGAATCAGGAGATCTGGAACTGGTAAAGGAGGGGGTCAGGGCGGGGCTAAAGAACAGCGATACACACCTCTGGAGACAGCTTCTACCATCGTCAAAACGCAGACTTTGGAAGAAGAGGGAGGGGTTGTAAGTAATGAGATACAGTAACAGTTCATAAAGTTGTAACTTTGTTAGTACCAAGAGACAGTACCAGTAAGTTCATTATAGAGTTTTAAGTACTAAAATACAGTAACAATTCGTAGATTTGTTAGTTCCAAAATGCATGTTGTTTGTACTGAAGTACAATAGCAATTCATGGATTTGTTTGTACTGGAATACAGTACCTAACAACAATTGAGATACGGCGTGGTGCTTTAATTTCCCCAATGCAGCCCCGCTGAGCCGCTGATCAATGGCAAACACCGATAGATGCGCAATTTGTGCATCGATTTGAGTAACAAAACATTTACATGGAGATCGATCGTTTAAGTATTACAAGAAATGCATAATTGAGTAGTTTAGAATCTGCTAGCATTCCTTTCGGTAACAGCAGGTAAAGAGTTCAGTGCTTACGTTTGCGAATCATTTCCCATGAGAGTCTAACCTTTCCTCGTGATGCATATTGTATATACATTTATGGATATTAAGTGTTTTTATTGTTGATGTATCAATGTATTTGTTATGAATGTATTCAATGTATACCATGCAGTTTATGTCGCTTCCATCTCGGGACCAGCACTTCATGCCATCTTCACATCGCAATTTGGGGTTGGTTTGGAGTTACCTAACTGCGCTTCCCTTAATGTTCGAACTGATTTAGAATTTACACTAAACACCACTAAGAAAGCAATTAAACATTAAAATGTTCGTGACCAGGTCGAGGAGTACAAATTTTAGTGAATAGCTCAACTTTATGTGCAGCTCGAACATCGCTAGCATTTGCTTCCCTGCCATTTAATTACATAGTGATTAAAGAAATGATTATATAATTGTGAAGTTGTGATTTGCTGAAGTGCTGGATCTAATATAGTAGTATAGTAATTTACGTCTGTCTGAAATAATCACGGGAGGAATTATATAACGCTGTAAAAATGTGCCGGTTTCCCCCATCATCTCTCTTACTCCCTACCGACTGCTTCTGGGCTGACGGCTGGGCGTCGACTTTTTCCCAGCCAATTTCCTTTCCGCGCCCTGCCTATGCTTTTAATCCCAGGAGTTTGATGTGGCATTATCACATCATATAAATGTGTACAGTTGAGTGTTAGTTCTGTTTCTGCCATCTTTCGCTGTAGGTACCTGGTTTTGGGGAGAGTAACATTTACCTTGTTTTATGCAGCTTAAATGCTTTTGTATGTCCATAACTCGCCTAACTAGCTCTTACCAACCTCACTGCATCTTTGTGCATAGCGTTTGCGGCAGAAGTGTTCACTGTTCTGATGTTTCTTTGTGCCTCATCAAATGCCTAACTCAGTAACTCATGAAAGTGAGGCTAGCCTTAGCAAAATTATTAACTTGTAGTTTGTACATTGCACATCCCTGTACTTTGTACAACGTGAGCTGTAATTTTGAGAATAGTCCATGATCATGAATCCTACTCCTGCACTCTGCATCCGGGAATGCAAACCAAACCTCTACCCTCTCTCTCCTGACCCACAGCCTTGGAGGAGGTACCTTACTGCACGCTTACTGAGGTACCTTACTGTAGGTACCTTACTGCACGCTTACTGAGGTACCTTACGGCAGGTACCCAGGTACCTGGTCACGTGACGTATTATCGATCAATAACCTCAAATCAGTAGCTGAGTGTCCTGTCATTCGTCTTGCAGCTGTTGTGGGATTTGCCGAGGTTTACATAGAATATATTATATACCAACTGCTCTATTAGCTTGCAGGGAAATGCTTCTAACGACAATAGCTCTTATTTTATTCGATATCTCTACATGCTTAAAACACGGATCTAGGTCTAATTGATGTAATGGCTCTCCGTTTACAGTGGACCTGATAAGTATGTGGGGGTCGGGAGGCTTGGCAAAGTTTATTAATAAGCGCCGTTATAGCTGGTCCTTATTCGGTTAAATATGAGCTATAGGAATATAGTATACGAGCTATTTGAATATATATTATATCATTTATATTCGTATGATAATAGTTGCTCATAAGGACTTAAAGAGATTGTGTCGTCCAGACTTCTTACTTTTTCACATACTCAGTATACGACACCATGCCTGAGTCTTGATTTAGTCTGGAGACTAGTGCTCTATCAAGCTAGTAGAAGTAATATACTAATAACTGTTTGAGCTTGTTTTACATCGCTACATGGCCGTATGTTTATGTACGATTGTTTATGCCAATAAACAAACAGCGTGAATGTCGAATTATAGTGTTTGTCTATTCTGTTTATTTGAAAATTGTAGATTGTAGTTGTCAATCATTGAATAATGACTAAAAAAGTCTCATCCCACTTCGCATCCCACTTCTCATCTCACATCTTATCTCACTTCTTATCTCACTTCTTATCTCACTTCTCATTTCACTTCCCATCTCACTTCTTATCTCACTTCTCATTTCACTTCCCATCTCACTCCTCATCTTCTCATCTTCTTTCTGATTATAACCCGAACTTCTGTCTTGGCATGTATAGCTTGTACGCGAAAATAGATATTTTGATCGGCAATCGAGTACGTTGCTTCACGAATTCCCTGGCTAATTACTGTGGATTATCTGTTGCTGATTACATCGATTAGTACTTGCTAGCTTTCCGATCTTTCAATTTATTGTACATTTAATCCAGATCGGAAATTATATGGATTATCACATTAGCAAATGAGCTATTACGGATTACCGCTTTTCTATGGATATTCTAATTCTCAGCTAATGTGATAACAGTGAAACAGGTTTTTGATTGCCAAATGCCAATAAAGTTTTTTTGATGTTTGATTCGGAACTGCATTATATAATGGATCACATTCTTTCACTTATCTACTAAATTACTCATCTTAAAACATATAATTGAATATCTTTTCGTAGTGAGCCTCACTTTACAACTTAATGCCACAGTGTATACCTACATTAAGAATAACCTTCTTCATGCTATTCAAGTTTATTGCTCCACTGTTTCCATTCATAATACATAAATTCAACGCCCCACTACCTATTCGACTGTTTTTCACGGTTGTGTTCTTTGAATTAATATTAGCAGCATAGTTCACTTGCTATTCGGAGCAAGGCGTCTGTATTTGAATACTTGGTCAGGGGTGACTAGTAGTCAAAGAGTCACCCTAATAGATGATATTAAGTAATAGAATTCCTAGAAATACCATTATGGAAATTATTGCACGAGGCGTAGCCGAGTCCAATTATTTCCATAATAGCATGCCTAGAAATTAAGAAATCCTAACTCCTATTTCTTTATTATGAAATGTTTCGAACAATGCTATTATGAAAATATTAGCACAGCATAAGATTTCCTAAAAATTTCATAATATAAGTGATAACCAATTGACCCATCAAATAAGAGGCAGCGGAAACTGGCACTTTACACATTGTACATCAAAAGTGGTTACTATGTTTCTTTATACCCAACAATGCACACCAGATATTAGATGTTTCCTTTCACTCTTTTCATGTATTTAGCTTTTTGACAGATCTAAAGGTAACTGAATTCCCTGTTGTTTCTCACTCATTCAATTGACCTATGAAACATTGTTTTAGTTAACTATGAGGGCTTATTCAACTCTGGGGCTTTGTAACATTCCAACTTAGTAATTAGAAGTGTGATTGATTTATTCTCTTTTGGCTCGGTTGTTCTGGTATAAGATAAACTTGGTATGGTGACAATCAATTTCTTCGTCCTACGACATTTCCGGGTCTGTAATGATTCAAACATTATGATGATATTTCGGAATACAATGATGAATCAGTAGACTATAAAAGTGTGAAAACTCAGTGAGTTTTCACACTTTTATAGTCAGTAGATTTCTAGTCTAACAGATTCATTATCATATTCTACAATATCATATTATTATTTGAATTGTTTTCTTGAAAGATTAAAGATGTCTCAGGACGAAGAAGTTGATTGCCATTGAACTATTCGACTAAACAACCCGCGGAATCTGTAACATAGCAATTTCACAGAGCAGATTAAGGGTCCCCGCTCCCCAGTGGAATAATTTTTAAAAGTGGCTGGGAATGGGAACTTGATCAAAAATTGGCTTTTTTGACTTAAAAGTTTCACTGCGATACCAGAAGCAGATTTTTTGCTAGGGAACATTGGAGTCCCATTGTTCGAAAGATATCAACTAAAATTACCTCGAATGTGCTTCATTTAGTGCTAAACACGCCATAAAGGCATAAAATATGATTTATCGACTATCTTCAAAAAGTACTTGTCCTGGATTTGAACTCCCGTACTCTGCGCGCATTTCCCAGCGTTATACCACTCGGCTAAATCCTCATGGTATGATTTACAATTTTACGCGATATATTTATAACACGGCACGTTATTAGTGAGTTGCTAAAAGTGCCTCAAGAAACCATTTCAGACACTTTCTAGCGTGTCAGAGTGTGTTTCTAGCGTGTGAGAGTGTGTTTTAAGCAGCCTGGAAGCAAAAGTCATGAATCATGACATGTACAGGGTGTTTAAAATCTATCTAGTATGAAGAATCATATTACACAATGTATTGCACACTATCTGCCACTCTAAATCTGTTTTCCTTAGTTTAAACCATGCTAAAGATTTGATAAATCCATGAAGGCTTTAATTTGAAGTACTTAGTAAGCAGAGGCTTCGATCCATGGCAAAAAACCCTTTCCATTTCCTTGAACTGCCCAAATTTCAGACTGGCTTATAAAAAAGTCACAAAAAGATCGCAAAACTTGTCTGCCCACACCTTCCAAATCGTTAAAACAGCCGGGAAGTTTATCATATGTCGGGATTTTCAGGAATCTGTAGATTCCCCAAACCAGCCACTACATTCCCCAACCAGCCGGCTGGGCTGGGAATTTAATGGCTGGTTCGGGAAGCGCGGCGTTCCGCTAATTGGAAATTGGCGCAAAAGGCTGCTCCTTTATAAAATCAATTTTTTCGAAGTCGATGAGTCACAGTGAGGCAGTGCGCGGCGTAAAATCGAACAGTCACTTAAACTTTAAAAAAAAATATTTAATCTGATTTTCCGTGAATTTGGCTTTTTGAGTCCGATTTCACAGATTCTTTCCCAAAATTTGGCTAGGCTTGCCATTCCCTCATTCCCTACTTTATGCCACTGGGCCCCGCTCCATCTGGTCGTTATATAACGCTTGCCCGCTCACTTTTGTTGATGATGTTATGATTACTTTTCAATATAATTATCTTAATTATGATATTTCCTGGTTTGAGAGTAGAGTGCTACCTAAGTTAGAGCATAATATGCTCTAACTTAGGTAGCACTCTACTCTTTAATATTATTATCATATTGTTGGTTTTATGTACATGTAAAAACACGCACAGTTTAGAACCAACACACGAGTCCCGGGTAAAATGATGTATCCTGTTTAATGTTTTTGAGAATATTATTGTTTCGTGAGGCGGTGCAAAGTGGGCGGCTACTAAGAATGAGTGGTTCGATGTCATCAACACACCATTTCAAGCTCTAATAATGACGTCACTCTCAACCACCGGCCTATCGTGGACGACCTTAAGTTAACATTGTCATTTGCAAAGAAACATCTCACGATGTGACACGTGTTTTTCCTTTCACTGTTTCTGATGTTACATAAACATACTATTACTGCCTAAGTCTCTCGTCCGTATAATATAGTCTCACTTTCTCATAATACGTTTACTTTAGTGTTTTGAAGAACATTGTACATCTAGAGGTGTATCGGAGTGTTGCCCATGGACGATGATAAAGAAGATGAGTCCAAGCGACCTCTGACCAGCTCCATCCCTATCGAGGAAGAGCCCACTTCAGAAGCAGGAGGGGACCCAGGCACTAGTTCGGGGTATGGCACGTTTGATGGCGCCGCCCCATCCCCCAAACCCAAAGTGTCCGGGTGGACCAGACTGAAGGAGAAGCGGAAGAAGTTGCAGGTGATGTCGCTAGCACAGCGCCGACTGCTGCGGTCCCAGGAGCGACTTAGGGAGCAGGAACTAGTCCGGAAGATGGGGCAGCGACAGAAGATGACTAACCAGTTCGTCAACCTGGTGGACAACGTGGTCCGCAAAGCCAGGGAGGTCTCCAGATGGCTCAAGGTGTGGGGCAGCAGTCTGAGGGAGATCGAGGGCAACTTGGGCTCGGGAGTGTCCACGTATTTCAAAGTTCTGGTGTGGATGCTGAAGATTAACGTGCTGTGCATGGTGCTGTCGTTAGGGCTGATAACGGGGCCTGGAGCCTACATGAAGCACAATCACAACCTGCAAGAGGAGACGTTGTACAATAAGGACGATAAGGAGTGTGTTAAGACTCACGTGGTCAACATGACGGGAGTGCAATACGAGGCTGTGAACTATGTGTTCCAGATGATTACCGGGGCCGGGTGGATAGAGGCCACTGCTCTGTTCTACGGGTGGTACCCTAACAGCAACCTCACTAAACGGGTACATGGTGTCGAGAGAACAGTCTACGATTACCCTCTTGCATTCTTCATAGCCGGCTGCTCCTACTTCTTCCTTTCCATCCTTATAATGGCCATGAACCTGTCCATGCTCTTCCAGAAATCCGCTTCGGAGCAGGTGAAAACTCGGCCGTACTGCAGTTTGGTGCTTGCTGGGTGGGATCACACGATCCAGAAACCAGACACCAGCCGACTGAAAAGCATTACAATCGCAAAGTCTTTGAGGGAGGAACTGAGGGAGAATGAGCAGCACAATAAGGAGATCGACTGCAACACAACCATAAAGATCTACTCAATTCGTATCTTCACCAACTTCGTGTGCATTCTCGCCATGATAGGAACGATATACCTGTACGCCTTCACTGTGTTCAAGGACAGCAGTAAGAACAGGAACTCCTGTGGACATGAAGTGGACAGCGACGACGGGGACGAGGACGGGGACGGAACCATGTCCCTCTCCGAACACATCAATGAGCTGTGGCAGACTTACGGAGCCTCCATCGTTGTCTCCGGCAGCAATGTCGTGTTCCCCACCCTGTTCGAGTTCGTTGGTAACTGGGAGATGTACCAGTTGGAGAGCACCCGGATCGCTGTCACGCTCTTCAGGATGTACATCATGAAGCTCTTCACTATCTCCACCTACCTGTACATCCTGTATAAGGCCACTCAGCCCAGTGGCGGCATGCTGGAGCCCTGGCAGAACGATAACAACACCCTCATCTACAACTGCTGGGAGAACTACATCGGCACCCAGCTCTATCAGCTCATCATGGTGGACTTCATCATCGCCTGCTCCGTCATCCTCTTCGGGAGGTGCTCTACAGCTTCCTCGTCACCAGGGTCTCTTTCTTCAGGGATCGCCTGGGGTTAACGAAGAAAGAATTCAACATTCCCCGAGAGGTTCTGGACTTGGTTTACAAGCAGATGATTCTCTGGTCTGGCTACTTCTTCTCACCTTTGCTGCCTGTCGTAGGGGTTATAGAAGTTATCGTCATATTCTACTTCAAGAAAGCCAGTGCTCTCCACAACCTCCTGCCCCCGGGTAAAGTTATCGTGCACAGTGAGAGCATATCGCACATCAACGGTCTCTTCCTCATAGCCATCCTCTTCGTCTTTGTGTTCAATGGCCTCATCGTTTTCAACTTCGTGCCGAGCAAACTATGTGGTCCCTTCAGGGAACTACACAGTTTCGCCACCCCATTCCTAGACGCAGTGAGGGGCAATCACTTCATCGCGCGGTACATCGTTGAGAACCTCAAGATGACATCGGTTGTCATTCTCATAATCATCGTCACGGGCCTCGTTATTTATTACTACAAGTCGGTGGCTGCTGCCAGGGAAAAGATGATTGAGTTGCTGAAGGAGCAGGTTCGGATGGAAATGGCCGACAAGCAGTTTATTCTTGGGCAGAAGACGCAAGGTGGAGCCCGGGATGCAAGCAAACCAGATTGGAGAAGGGAATCTCTGTCTGTGAGGAAAGGAAGACTAAATAAACTTCACAGTTTCGCTCAATCCAGCAGTTTTCAGGCTTAGCCTTTTGCTTTTTGAAGATTGTTTTTGGTAGTAAGACAGCAAATTAAAAATTATTATGATTCCGTAATGTTTTGATTCCGTAAACTGTAGTTATTTGTGATATGCAGAGTGGAATGATTTTATTTTGTATGATTGTTTTTATTTTCCGTCCAAAAAATCCTGAGACGTGACAGAATCTTAGTTCTAGCGAATGTTTTGAGTTTACTCAATTTAGTACGGAATACTGAAAACTTGGTGGAAACCTGAAATAATGTATTTTGAAATCGAATTGAATTTGAACATTTCACAAGATAAATGAGTGATTTCTTTTTCTTGAAGGGTCATTCATAATAGCTACTTAGTTTTACTTGAGTAATTACTAGTGTAGCACTTAAGTTTTTTGTTGTACTAAAATTTGCTATTCATAATTAACTTGAGCAATCATCTCCGTGTTTGGACTCATACTCGTACTAAAATAAGATCGAATAATTCTCAATTCTGAGTAAAAGATTAGTGGAGTTGAAAAATACTCATGTGAAAATACTCAAAACCGAGCTTCGCAATAATAATTATCAGCTGTCTAACTGACTAAAGTTTCCTGTTGACTGTTTCACCGAGCGGAATCAGTTATCTAACTGAATTGTTTCATGATTGAAAAGGGTAAATTTACTTGCCCATCACCAATCGCAATGTCATACCTAAAAGCTAAAATGTGGCATCATCATCGTGTTGAGGTCAATCTAACGAATAAATTCAATAGCGAATGATCAAAATATGTATTGAAAGTCTAAACGGTCTGAATAGCACTGATGGAGCAAACACAAACCGTTTCAACGATTGGTTGGTTGGTATGCGGGAGTCAAATATCAATGAAATTTCTAGTTGAAAACTGTATCGAGAACTGAGACAATTTCAGATCATACAACTACCAACTACCAAGAGTAGTATTATTCTGAGAAAATCAAACCATTACTATGTTTTGAAAATTTGCTAAGTTTATGAATACCAATATGAGTACAAGTATATGGGGGCGAGTAAATACTAGTTTATGAATACAGATATGAGCATGAGTTCAAATTTTGAGAAAAGTGGTCAATTGCGTTTTAGCAGCTTCATTTTCCTGCGATCTGACAAATAATTCACTTTGAATATCATTTCATTAATTAATGATTGTTGGTTGAGCAAGTGTTTTCTGGTGTTAACTGCACCCAACTCCCTGTACCTTAACATCATCTTGCATTGGTGGCACCAATACATGAAGTGTAGAGTCAATAGGGTCTTCTTGTAACCATAGTAACGTTTTGCTGACATTGAAAGTTTCTGCGCGCAATGTGAACATTCTGTTCACGTACGAACACCGCGCGGCGCAAACACAAAACATTAAGGGATCGTTCACATATTACGTAATCAATGTTTGGCCGATTTCAACCCCCCCCCCCCTCCCCATCGTAATCAAGTTTACAGTAGTTGTATTTGTTACAATAACATGTAACGTAATCATTCGGAAACCCCCTCTAGGTGATTACGTAATATGTGGACGATCCCTAAGATCGACAGTCGACGATCGAAACGAAGGTGGAAGGAGCGGCACTGGGTATGTCTCCCATATAAACGGCTCTGAGTGACGTCACAGATCTAAACGTCAATTTTTCTGTATCCTAAACCTAACCATCGCCCTAACCAAAACCCTAACCTTAATCCTAACTCTAACAAATCCTGACCCTAATCGTGACCCTAACCCTAGTCCTTAAAGCGCTAGGTGCGCTTAATTATATTTTTCTGAGTGACGTCATTGTCATAGATAATGAAGGCTCCCGTTTATATGGGAGACTCACCCCGCGCCGTCCGCAAAAAGAAAATGACGACCGAAAGTGGAAAGATTTTGAATGAGAATGCGAACGTCAAAAAGCAGAATTTTTGCAATTTTGCGAACGTCCTTTATCATTTATAGGACATAGGTTGGCCCCAAACCCGATGCTACATTGCTGCGTGCTAAACACGTGTACCTCGCTCGCGCTTGTGGCTTGCTTCTCCGAAGAAAAGCGCTGCAAGCGTTCGCACGGGCTTTGGGGATCGTTCATGGTTCACATGTTACTTGTCAGAAGGCTAATGGGTCAGACAACATGTTCATGTTACTTAATCGACGGACGTTGCCCCGTCTATTTCTTCTGACTGGATGGAGGGCGAGGTTGCAAAGTGACGAGGTTGCAAAGTGACGTCCAAATGTGGAACGTTGCGCCGCGCGCGAGGGTAGGGTAACATCTTCCCCTAACCAGGGGCGTCGCGAAACGACACCCCTATTTCTGACCAAGCTTTCTTGAGTACGTGCGCGCGCGGCGTTACGCCGCAAATTAACAAAACAGATCGGAAAACTAGATTTTGAGAAAATACGCGTATTCTAGTATTCATTGAAAATTCTCATTGTAGTTGTGCAGACATGGAAATTTCTATTCTGATTGATACAGATGATTTACAAATTGAAAACTACGCTCTGCATTACCAAAGTAATGAAATAAAAAATTCTACAGTTGCACAGCTCAGAGCAGTGGCTCCGTACATACATACATTTTGATACATTTTGAAGGGTTTAGCAGGGATCGCAGCTGGGATCAGTGATGTCCACGTACTCCATCTCCTCGTTCACAGCTCCAGTCGAGTAAGGAGTTGCTGTTTGGCGGTGTGTAACCCGTAACCGGTGGCTTATCCGGGTATTGGGTGAGGAAGTCTCCAAGGGCTATCTTGAATGCCTCTAGCTCCTTAACTGAGTTGACTTGCTTAGGAAGCAAGTTCCAGAGACGAGCTGATTTAACCCCAAATGAATTGTCGTAAGCAGTGGACACCGAGCGCTGTGCCTTGTAGTTAAATGGAAGAATTTTCGCTCGGACACCAAGACGTTCACTGTTGTAAAATTCCAAACTTGTGCTGTTCGGAGCCTTTCCTGCAGAATCTTCCATGTATGAATTATGGTGTACCGTTCTCTTCTGCGTTGGAGAGACATCAGCTTCAGCTTTTCAGACGGTCCCAGTAGTCCATATCCTTTGTCCCAGCAATGCGTTTGGTAAAGTATCGCTGGATTGATTCGACTGCTTGGATGTCCTTGATCAGATGAGGATCCCAGACACAGGGCAACAATACTCCAGTCTACTCCTCACTAAGGACTTATAGAGAGTCAGCATTGTCAGTTCCGATCTATCCTCCCGGAAAGTCCCTAGGACCCACGATGCCATTTTACGGGAGTCTGTGACAACATTGTTAATCTGCAGAGTCCAGCCACAATCGTCTGATATTAAGACCCCAAGATCTCTAACAGATGATGTTGGTTGGAGGATGTTACCATCAGGTGTTGTGTACTGTCTCAGCTCTGCAGTGAAGGGTAGGTTTCTCAGGAGGTATGAGTTATTGAGGCAGAAATTCATGACCTCAAACTTGTCCTGGTGGAGCACCATATTGTTGTTCAATGACCAACTGACGACTTGATCCAGATCATTTTGGAGCAAAACCTTGCATAACATGGTTATAATCTGGTGCAGGAGCTTGGTGTCATCAGCAAAAGCGAGTGGTTTTGATGAGGCCATTTTGATGATCATGTCCACCACGTAGAGGATGAAAAATATTGGCCCCAGTACAGTGCCCTGAGGGACGCCACTTTCCACGTTAGCGAACTGTGATTTATTTCCATCAACCACCACGGCTTGACGTCTATTCGAGAGGAAGTCTTCTATCCACTTTAAGAGCTTGCCTTTGATGCCGTAATGCTCCGTATAAATCATATCGATAAAAACTAAAAGCTTCATGATTTTGAGACGATGATAGCAATTTAATTTGCAGGTTCTTAGCTGTCTCATATACTCACAAGAAGCTAGAACATGCTCTGAGATTCAAGACAAATGACATACAGAACATAACGCCCGTATGGATGTATTTCAAATTACCCAGAGACCGAACAGCTAAAGCAATCATTTGAGATACAAGAGGTAACAATTTACAAAAAGTCATCAGAACACAGAACCTTATGTCATCGCATATATAAAGTCAAATTACTCTTGATAATCCCGACCATGGCCCATCAAGCCTAATTGATAAGTAGTAACGGTGAATCATTGCTATAATTTGACTGCATAATCACTTGATGAGAAGATATGCCATTAAATGCAAATTCTTGGCGGTTGCTTTGAATGGACTTAATGCCATGATTACCTATGGAATATGATAAGAAATGGATGGTGGCCGTGGAGTTTCGGTGGGATGAAGTTTTAAGGCTCCAAAGGGGAAGTTGCGATGAGACTCTATGGAGGACACTGGACAGTCAGTGCCAACGAGATATTGAACAAGGCAAGTGTGTTGAGGTTCCACAGAGGATGGGGTGCCTGCTTGTCCGATTGTATCAAGTCTCAATGAAGCACCGAGTGGGTGTGGCCTGGTTTCGATCCTGCGTCTCTGGAGTACTGCCAGATTTGATGCACAAGGTAGTGGAATTAGTCTATCATAAGCTGCTCGGCGCCCTCCATACAAGTAAATATTCCAATATTTTCTGTGACCAGTGGGGCAAATCTACGGGAGTCACAAACTGCTGCAGCTTGTTACCAGTGGTGCAAATCCGTATTTTTCATTGGAGGGGATGATTCGACTTTTAAGGCTAATTTTTGGCATTTTTGAAAATTGGAGGGGATGATCAAAATTGTCGCTAATTACTTAATTAGATTACTAAATTGAAGAAAAAAAATCGTTCATGTCTGCGACCATTTCATCAAATTTTTTCAAATGTACTTATGAATTATCATCAAAGTCACCAAAAAGCAAACGGTACAGTTGCAAATCACACTGCCCCAAATTAAAATTCAACAATCATACGATAATTGATCTTAAGAAATTTTGGGGAAAGTTATGAATCGGCTATCATGTCAGGTCCCTATTTTCAGATTCTAATGTGTCAAGGATGATTACTTCAATTAACTCAGACCAAAGGTAAAACAATTGGAAGAATGGGGCTAAGTATTGAATAAATTGAATTCAATGGAAAATAAATTGAATTCAATGGAAAAATCTGCCCTCTTCTTGTTTTCACATCGGTATTTTTGGTTGAAAATTGGTGAAACGACGTGAAATTTAGTCCTAGAAAGGCCTGATTTTTGTAGAAATTTTACTGCCTTAATTAGTACACTTCTTAATTAGTACGTCCTTAATAAATACACATCTTAATTTCTACCACTAAGGTATCTGATTGCCAGCAATTCTATGACCAATAAACACCGCCATACATAAACAATATCAAGGAACATTGAGGGATAATGATCTGCGTTGGTTGCCTTTTATCACTGATGTGGGTTTGTATTTTGTAACGGAGGTTGTGTGAGCTCAATTAGAACAGAATATCATGAAGAACTTACATAAACACCCGAGAAATTGCGTTAAATACCGCAGTGTAGTGGGAATTACATCCAATAAATTTAACTTTCTGATCTTGAAAATAACATGATGAGGGATTTCGGCTATTTACAATATTTTGTGAAATTTTGGAGGGGATGAAATTTGAAATTTTTGGGGGGGATGGGCTTCAATTTTTGGGGGGGATAAATCCCCCCCATCCCCCCCGGGATTTGCACCACTGCTTGTTACCGATGGATTATTGCTCAATGAAATCGATCAATCTAAAATGGTTTGAAATGTTAAACCATTGTGTGCTTTGCTAAAGTAAATTGCAAAGCGCGATCCAGCTCAAGCCCAAAATAGATCATCGAAAGGAAATGGATCACATTCTGAACCTGCCGTCTGTCCGAACTCCGACTGAAACAGGATCACTCTTCTTTCCACAGGATCAACACAATCATCTGAGAAGAACTTATATCAATATTATTCAAACAGCTGCAGCTTAACAGAGCAACAGGAAATAACTTATCATAATAAAATACTAAAATAATTATAATTTCAGTATTCAACTGATTTTAGAACATAGTAGCGAGCATGACATATATAATACCTTATGACTCTTGTCCACATTCTACATAGCACAATTTTAGGGAAAAGCAAATACCCAGATTGATTTCAAATTCAAGTTCGATTCTGTGTTATATGACGTTATAGGTATTGACGTTCCGAAAATTGAATTGGGGTATAACTTCTAGATTTTCTTGGCAGTAGGTTTTACTTTTACTCTCTTGAGAAAAATTTGCCATTGCTGATTTCATCGAATCAAGTTTAAGATTTATCACTTCCAGCCTGCACTTTATATTTGGACGCTCATTTCTTCTCGTGGGATTTAGGTCGAAAAGTTTTAGACATGATGATACCCCTGCTAACACTATCTGGGACAGTAGGCATGCCAGCTCTATAAGTCTAAAATCAGATCTCAGGGAGATGAGATTTCATATTCAACTTGACTCTTACTGAGCCATGTGATCGGAATAGCCGTACTATCCTGATAACAGGGGAGCCTCAGCCCTCATCTACCTGAGAATCACAAGTACTATGAATGGGGAACGGACATTTCATCTCACGACGCTTCATCTCAAGACACTTAATCTCGCAATATGTCAACTCTACGCAAAGGTTAGGGTCTGGGTTAGGGTTTGGTTATTGGTTAGAGTCAGTGTTCCGGTTACGGTCAGGGTTAGGGTCAGGACAGGGAGATGAAGTGTCCTGAGATGAAATGTCGTGGGATGAAATGTCGTTCACCCCTTTTTACTACCCTTTTTAACTACCCTATTGACGAGGTAGGGTAGTAAAAAGTGTGGTAAAAAGGGAGTTTAAAAGAGAATTAACCCCGGAATCATGATTTAAGACTCTATTATTAGATTTGCAGTAGTGTAAACACTCGAAATGAATAACAAACCAATAGTACTTGCCAACACTTTTCTCATTTTACACACTTACACACTCTTTTTACACACTTACACACAACCGCTTACACACTTATGACTTACACAATCGCACTAAAAATTTTTACACACTTACACACTCTTTTTACACACTTATACACAACCCCTTACACACTTAAACACTCGCGGTAAATTTTTTTACACACAACCCCTTACACACTCGCACTAAAAGGTTTTACACACTTACACACTTTTTTACACACTTACACACTCGTTCTTACACACTTACAAGTAGCCCTCTAACAAACAGATTTCCTGATGTAAAAAAAATGCCTTAGGTTTGCATCACAACCCTTTTTACTACCCTATAGACGAGGTTCCATTGACTGATGAGCACACATACGTGTTACACATGATTCAATCTGAGTCTTTGCTATTTCAAGAAATTGCTGCCATTTAGAACTTTAGAATGTGAAAACGAGTTTTTGTTACCTGTGCAATGTTCTCAGTCAATACAAGCATTTGGAATATCATTACTTCATTACAAGTTATGAAGCGATTCAAAATGGTGAGGCTTGTGAAACAAAACTTAAAAATTTTACTCACGTTTGAAACGGAGGCGTTTATGAAATCACGAATTCAGGGAGAGAGGTTTGGTGTAAGCGTCAGATCTGCAGATAACTTCTCTATTTCTATTCTCTAGTGTAACGAATGAAAAGGATGCTCCACTGTCACTTCTGAAGTTCGGAGCTCGTCTGCAATGACAAAAATTGAATCAAACTACGAGATTACAGTATGCAGTTCGGGTAATAGATATCATGTCACAAATTAAACTATTATATCAGTATCATGGTTTGGTCAATTCAATAAGAAAAATCAAATTTTCAACTTTAAAATGTTAGGTGTATTACCTACATGGTCAGTCGCATAAAAGTTTCGCATCAGTTGTTAAACAATCGTTCAAACCCATTATACCGATCCTTAATATAAATTAAATTGACACGTGAATAATGGTTGTTTGTGCGGGCGCACACCATTAATTTGAGCTTGCCAAGAAAATATCAAGAGAAACGAAATATGCAAAATGGAGAAAAGATGCATCGTTGCTATGGAAACCAGTCTTTGTGCACGTGCAGATTATGATCAGTTCTATGCGAGTACTTTCTATTACGCTACTACTGTTAAATTAAGTGTTTTTGAATTGAATTGTAGTTTTTAAAATTTGGCGTTACATTTCCTTTAAATTCAAGATCTTAAGATGGACATAAACTTGAATAACGGAGGATATTCCAGATGGATTGTTTTCATAAAAACTGTGGCAGAGGTCGGTCGATAATCAGTAATCACTGCTGAGTCGGTGACAACTGTAGAAACTTAAGTTTTGGAATTGACTGCTATTTGCTTTACAAAAGTGTACAATTCAATCGAGTCTTAAAAATGTGTAGCATATTTCTAAAATAGATACAACTTACAAATATTTGGTAAGAAGTTCACATTTTAAATGCATTTTTTGTCCTCATGACTAAATTTGATTTCGAAAATTCATAATCAATTCATAACAACCAAAATTACAGTTTCACCGTCAAAAATTCTTAATTCTTACAAGTAGATAAAACAATCATTGGAATTAAATTTTTCATGGAAAAAATAGCATTTCAATTTTCGAAAAATTATTATTAAATGTAAGAGCGACCAAAAATAACATTTCTACCAACAATTTTAAACGATATTTCTGTCAATAATTTTTACGAATGTTTATAAATTTTTGGCTATAAAACTGTTCTTGTTGCTCGGCAAAACCTTCAAATAGACTATCAATAATCGATGACTTGTATAATGTACTTACTTTGTACTTTGTTGAGTTTCGTACATTCCTCTATCAGGCCATCGCAGCTGCGCACCACCCCGACAGCAAAGGAGCTGTCTTGTAACCATTCCATTCTAGAATTGAGTTCCCGTTTCTTGTACTGTTTTCGGGAACTGGGGGTTCATCAGAAAAGGAAATGACGAACGCTGTAGCAAAACTTTAATGAATGGAATGATATAAGAAGGGAATCTGTCGGTAATTCATGAAAATAATCAATGAAAAGAATTTTTGTTGCAAGTGGCACAGAGTTGAATACTTTGACGTTAAGTATCAAACTTATTAAGTCGGTGTGTAGCAGTCATTACAAATACAGTTTATGGTGCAAGATCTAGGAGCCCTGATGTTCTCAGCACAATTTTGTCCTTCCCGAAATTGTATGAAATTATTTTAAAATTATTGAGCTTAACAATAAACAAAAGTATATTGACCCATCACCCCCTTCAATAATGCCATTTAAAACAACTCACGTACCATTTATTGTCAACAGAGAATTGACTGAACAGAAGCGAGGACGAATAAGAAAACAAAAGAAGCTGACGTAGGATTCCATCAAGGTAACATTGTCAATTGAGTCGTACTATTCTTCAAGTCACCTGAAAATGGCCTATTATCTGAACACATCATTTTTATCAATACCTCATAATCTCAACAAAAATACCTTGTAAATCATAGTGACACATCAACTTGACTATAATTGCACAGCTGTGCCACCAAAACATTGGAATCAATAAATGCTTAGACAGAGCACCAACACTACATAAAAATGATAAATAATTTCAACATTTTAAAGTTTTCAAAGTGCTATAGCCTCAATGTAGTTTTAATAATACAATAGATCATTATTGATGATCATTATCTTATCATTGTACTATTATTATATTATTAAAATACTCTGCATTTTTTAATTTTCTGGTTAGAGTACGAACAAATGAACGAAGAATATTTCCGAAAAGAAGTTACACGTTTTTATAATTTGTTTTTGTTGTCTCACAAACTTTTTGTAAACAAATATTTGATTTGATTGAAAAGAACTTTAATTGCTTCAATCTAATCGACATGATTAATCATTTTTATAACATCCAACCCCATAAGCACATAACGCATAATTTTAATGGATTTAAGATAACAAAGTACCTTCAAGTCACGTTATAATATAGTGGTAATATCGTCAATCCAATGCTCTGCTGTTTCCTGAGTGAAATCCAGGAAGTCGTCAGCAATCCATGGGCCCATGCCTCAAATTTGATTGTTAAAAGTTGAAATATGCCTTAGAATTCAGAATAAAATCAATTTTTCAAAATCGTTAACTTATATCTGCAATGTACAAAATAGATAAGTAGTAAATAAGGAATAACTGGGCTTAAAGGGATGGTAAAGTTTTCAGATGCAAATTTCTAATTTTGTCTTATTCCGGTAAAAATAGCTACTTCATGACCTCTAATAATGTTCTACGCGTTTGTTTGTACAAACACGCCCTGGAATAACTCAATTAAGGCTGTAATATTTGCTCTGAAAAGGCACATGGATGTTATGAGGTTATCATGTGAAACTCATTGGTTTTTGACATAAATTATAAATGGATTATGGTTCTCCAATCAATTATGGACATGCCAAATAATATTTTGTTGCATACACATTTGTGGTTCCGCCACAATGATGCAATTAATGAGCGCAATATCACCTTCGGCTATATTGAAAGGAGAAGCCTATGCCTTCTCGGCTTGCGGTTATGTATAATGTATGATAAATTTTCCGTTACAAATCTATTAATTAGTGGTCACAGGGCGGATATTGTGGAATGAAACACATCACATACTTGTTTATATGATATTCCGGTAACATTCAGGCTAAAATAAACAAAATTTATTTTTGCGTCCAAAACTATACCATCCCTTTAATAAGAAATATTTAACAATCCTGCTATCTTCATCTTATATATAAAGTAAAGTCACACGTGAATAATGTTTGTGCCGCCGTATACAATTAAATTTGAGCTTGCCAAGATGATATCAAGAGAAACGAAGGCTAAGCTGGGTTAAGTCGCGTCGTTGCTATGGATACAGGTATTCTGCACGTGCAGATTATGATCAGTTCTATGAGAATGCTTTCTGATACGTTGTTGATTGCTGCGTTTTAGCGTTTGAAAGAACGACGTGTTTACTGTTTTTCATTTGAAATTCAAGATCTGAAAATAGAGAACGGGTATGGCTGGCATCGTGGAGGCTATTTCCGTTAGCATCTCTTCATAAATCTGTGACAGACGTCGGTCGATTTAAATCAATGCTGAGTTGATGGTAACGTTGATGGAAAAATGTGAATTCACAGCAATTTTAGATTGAACAAAATCAAAATCAAATTGAATCGAATTTGGGCATAGCACATTGCACTTTTGGAATACTGCTCTTGGCGCAAATCAATGCTTTGACTAAACGTTCAGTATGAGTACGATACTCGGTTTTAATTTTCAGATTTAAGTTCATCATACAAGAGCAAATTATAATGATCAAAACTTGCACGGTCCAGCATCACTAAAAGTAACTAAAGAATAATGGTCAAGTTTGCCCCTTCATAAACTTTTTGAGAGCTTATTATTTGCTCCTGTATCATCTTGCAGGCCCAACGGGCCTTTCTAGTATTTAGGGGGGGGGCCAACGCTCTTTTAGGCTCTTTTAGGCCCCACTTTCTAGGGCTCTTTTCAAATTTTTTCTATCCTCTGGAGCCTAAAAGAGCCCCAGACTAAGTTAATTGAATTTGGTCCATGCTGCGAAAACAGCAAGGTTATTTCGATATCTAGAATATTAAAAGCTATAAAATGTTATTCCAAACATTATATGACATAATATATTGTGATACACGAGGTTCTTCACATTCTGTCCTCAGATGGCACACTTTTCAAACGCCTCATTGTACTTACTGTCCTACAGGTGACCTTAATGATGGCTCCTCCTAAAAAAGTTGGTGGGAAAATAAACAGCAGGAAATCTTCAAGTAGCAAACGTTAACTCACTACGAAATGAAGAGGAGAAAGCTCAACAGGAAGATAGATGACTTGAATGTGAACAATCCCTCCTCTATGCTCATTCCTGAAGCTTGAAAAAGAAGTCAGTCTGATATCTTAGGCAATTAAGGACGAAATTCTTGCCCAACTAAACCAGCGGAGTCCTATGCAGTCAGCATATCAAGAACAACCCAAGTACTTTTTTCAGCTACGCGAAAAAGTATGCAAATGCAAGTCAGAGTGTTGCACCACTAAGGAAGACAATATGTGGATCCCTCAGCACAGATCCAGTGGAAAAAGCAGAGATCCTTCAATATCAATATACCAGTGTGTTCAGTGACCCAGCCAATGTGGATCCCCGAGCATGTGTAGCAGCACTAGGTGACCCTGTCATCTGCAACTTTGTGGTGACATTGAGTTCTCAGTCGAGGACATGCATGCAGCTATAGGTGAGCTAGATCCTTACTCAGCAGCACCAGATGAAGATTGAAGACATCCCAGCTAAGATTCTATGCAGCTGTAAAGACACCCTCTCTCTCACTCTGGCTGTTATGAACCGCCCTGTTTCTATTACATCCCACTTAGTCAAGGTCTTTGAAAGGTTCATCCGGCAACTTGCAAGTGGATCATCTTGAAACTAATGGGATTCTCCCGGACAGCCAACACGGTTTTAGAAAAAACTATAGGAGCTGCTTGACTCAACTATTGAACATGAGGACTACGTACTCCGAAGAGCCTTTAACGAGGGTAAAGAGGTTGATGTCATTTTATCTGGATTACAGTTAAGCTTTTGACAAGGTAGACCATCGCTTACTTCTTAGCCAAATTGGAGCATTACGGCATCAAAGGCAAGCTCTTAAAAGTGGATAGAAGACTTCCTATCAAACAGACGCCAAGCTGTGGTGGTTGATGGTAATAAATCACAGTTCGCTAACGTGGAAAGTGGTTTAGAGAGCAAGTTAAAACGTTAAATGATACGATAAACTTTAAATAAGGGCTTTCGAAATCATGTGATTATCGTCGTCAGCTGTGGAAAGTGGTGTCCCTGGGGCACTTTACTCAAATATTTTTCATTCTCTACGTGGTGGACATGATCCCATTAAACTGGCCTCTTCAAAACCGTTGCTTTTGCCGATGACAGCAAGCTTCTGCACCAGATTATTACCATGTTATGCAAGGTTTGCTTCAAAATGATCTGGATCAAGTTGTCAGTTGGTCACTGAACAACAATATAGTGCTCCACCAGGATAAGTTCGAGGTCATGAACTTCTGCCTCAACAACTCATACCTCCTGAGAACCTGCCCTTCACTGCAGAGCTGAGGTGGTACACAACATAGACAGCATTCTCCAACCAACATCATTTGTAAGAGATCTTGGTGTCCTAATATCAGATGATTGTGGCTGGACTCTGCAGATCAACAATGTCATCCCACAGACTCCTGTAAAATGGCATCGTGGGTCCTAAGGACTTTCCGGGATAGATCGGAACCTAATGCTGACCCTATAGAATCCTTAGTGAGAACGAGACTAGTGTGTTGCCCGTCTGGGATCCTCATCTGATCAAAGACATCAAGCAGTAGAATCAATCCAGCAATATTTTACCAAAGCGCATTGCTGGGACAAAGGATATGGACTACTGGGACCGTCTAGAAAAGATGAAACTGATGTCTCCAGCGTAGAAGACGGTACACCATAATCCACCATGGGAAGATTCTGCAGGAAAAGGCCCCCGAACAGCACATGTTTAGAGTTCTACAGCAATGAGCGTCTTGGTGTCTTCCATTCAACTACAAGGCACAGCTCAGTGTCTACCCTACGACAATTCATTTGGGGGTTAAAATCTGCTCGTCTTTGGAACTTGCTTCCCAAGCAAGTCAACTCAAGTTTAAAGGAGCTTGAGGCATTCAAGTATCCCTTGGGACTTCCTCGCACACGATTCTGGGTTACACAACGCCAAACAGCAACTCCTTACCGACTGGAGCTGCGAGCGAGGAGATGGATGCGTGGACATCACTGATCCCAGCTGCGATCCCTGCTAAACCCTTCAAAATGTATCAAAAAATGTATGTTTGCAACTTGTTGCTATTTTCAACAATTGCACTGAAATGTTAAGGGCTGCACAGGCAGATGCTGCAACCTCCTTTTCATTTTAACCTTCACCTTCTAGTTTTAGTAGCTTTATGTTCAGATATATCACACGATTTTAACACTCATTGATCTTTTACCTCTGGCTCTATTGAACTCTTTCTCTTTCTTTTTCCTCTAAACTGTGTTTGCTCAGGAATCCGGAGTCCTGGGTGGCCCAACCTTGGTTGTAAGCTGTGAAGGAGGTACATGGGCAGAAACCCCTCCGTTTCTCTTAACAACTGTAGGTTAACACGCTGATGATCCACAGTTAAATATCTCCCGCCTCTTATGTCAATCCTTGAATTAGAAAAATTGATTACACACTATTTTGTTATGTTTATAGTATACCCATAGCTGCCAACCTTAAATTCTTTGGGGCACTTTTTGGTTACCCCTTTTTTGGGCAAAATTATACCGTTGAATGGAGGGCAAATTTCGTAGGTATATTCTTGGAATTTATGTGGCGACCCTTTTTTGGACGACTCTGAGATAATGCTTATTAGGTAAATTTTCACATTTGTAGGTAAAATTTTCAGGACTTTAGGTACATTTTGACCTTTAAGTAGATAATTTTAAAATTTATTCTAGATAGTGCTTGATAGATGAATTTCAAATTGATCCGAATAGTGCTTAGTAGGTAGATTTTCAAAAATTGGCGACCATTTTTGAGGAACGACCGAACGACTAAAAATGTGATCCAGGGTAGTACTTATTATTTGGTAAATTTCAGAATTTTGAGTAAATTTTCAAATTCGCTCTCCAAAAAGGTGGGCAAGGTCCGAAGACCGAAAGAACTAGATAGTGCTTGATAGGTAAATTCTCAAAATTGATCGAGATAGTGCTGAGTAGGTGGAATTTTCAAAGGCTGAATCAATTAACGTCTATTGGCTCATACGCCCTTTTGCAACCATATGGTTACGGTCAATTCTAGAATATGGGTCGGTCAGACCCTATATTTCTGCTAATGGATAATACCTAGCATCTTGTATAGCGACCATATATATATTATGGTTATACTTAAAAACACATGAAATTAATTGCACGAATAACATTGTACATTATACAATAGGCAACCGAAATTACTGGAGCATATACCCAGACCTCAACAATGAACAACATGCATAAAATATCAGCAAATTGTGTGAAAATGAAATTCAAACCAGATATTCCAAAATCATCGACCTTCTTAACTGTGAAATAAAGTAAAGAAAGTAGAGTTTTTTTGTTTATGGATAAGATGCCAACAAATAAGGGATTACCAGGAAATAATGGTAATGATACTACCAGATTACTGTTGGGCATAAATTGGAAATTTGGAAAAGCAACAAAACCACAAAGGATGAAACAAAATCCTTGTGGATCGTTGCTTGTCCTAAACTATTTCATTGAAATTATTAATTTGATATCATGCCCTTCAATTCTACAATTTGACTGTGTGTGTGTGTGTACTTGCAACCGTACACAGTACACTAATGATCAGTTAAGATTTCACAACACTGTACCTGATCTGTGAAAGCATTATTCTGGGAAAAGCTCTGATCATTTCACGGAGAATGGCTCTTTTAGGCTCTTTTGGCCCCAATTTTCTAGGGCTCTTTTGAAATTTTCTATCTCAGGCCTAAAAGCGTTGGCCCCCCCTTGCATAATTACAATCCAGAAGAAGTGGACCAAAATCGACAATCAATTGGCATCGGAAACAGGACGATATATATGCAACGAATGGTAGGCAAAAGTCAGATATTATTGGAAATATCGCCAATCGGCAATTTGTATCACCATTGTCATCAATAGCGACAATAAAATTGGATGACATTCATTGGTGACACTCACTGTCTACAATATGAATCTCATGATCTCTAGTGCCTTGAAGATCACTAAACACCCATAGTAGGTAATGGTGAGATTGACTATCACAAATTTCGACGATGATCCTTCATTCACTGTCGCCACTGTCCGCAATGAATACGTCCGTATTCATTGCGGTTCTTTGACTGTGAAATGTAACTATCTCTCTACGTGAATTTCCATGTCAGCGATGGATTTGCTGCATATCACAGTCTGACTATGAACCTAATCAAACTCTAACCCTCACCACCTTTACCAAAACCTGTTACTGGCTCAAAGTTTGAAATATAAACGTTATAACTCATGAACGATAGTGTTATCATCTGAAGCTTTCGACAATCATTGGTTATCTCCCCAGCTACATTGGCTTTGGGTACAAAAGTTGGGGGGTTTTTTTTGGTTTAGGGGTTTAATTGGGGATTAAA
>WFMF01000256.1:235865-249667 GCA_011033025.1 Beroe forskalii
AATTGCGCCTGCACTTACAATTATTGTTGTTCCCATGGACCGTATGCAGGCGCTTAATTTCTCCCGCGATGCTTGATGTCTTGTAACTCAACATTTAAATTTAGTTTAACGACCCGGGCAACATTTTGAGAGTATCGTGCCATCGTGTATTTCGAAATCTAACCGTTGAATTAAATTTATTACTGAAAATTTCAGACCTGATTTAAAACCTTCTGATGAACTGATTGGGCTGTACAGGATCATTTTTTGCTATCAGAAAACTGAAGATAAGCTAAGAAAATAAAAATTTGAAATTTGACTATAGTGGGGCTTGAACCTGTGACCTCTAGCGTGCCAGCACTACAAAGTCTGACGCGCTAACTGATTACGCTACGAAGTCGTGAAATGACATGTTAATTATGTGTAATACGTGTAAATTTCAGTTTTTATTGTGATATTGATTCAATTTTCCACATCATTACTCAAAGAATAGTCAAATTTGGCAAGCCTTCTTCACATTTACTCAGTCAATATCTTTTTTGGCGAAAAAATCGTGTTTTTGTGTTTGAAATAGTCGAAATGAAAATCAATTTCCAGGACATTAGATTTGGTCGATATGAAAACTTTAGTGACTGGGAATGTGGCACGGATGGGCCTGGTCAACGTATGAGATTAAAATTTTGACAACCGAAAGCTTCATGAATTGGAAATTCGTGATTTTGAAGATTTGTGAAAAGGGACGGAGGGACGGACGGAGGGACGGAGGGACATTTTCGACTGATATTATAAAGGAGCAATCCGGGCACTTTCCAGAAATTACAGTAGTTGTATTGCAAACCTCGACCTGATATACACATATCCTATTTCTCACCTTCCCAAACCACGATCTCTGCCAACCCTCTCATTTGCCTTTTTGTATACACAAAAATGCCAATGGGGAGGGAAAAAATTTTGAAATATGAGTTATCATGAGACTCAGAAACAGTGCACTGCTACTAAAGTACTGAGCTACTACGTGCACCGAAACATGTACTGTAAAATGTCCTGTTGGTATCAATTCCATTCTTTCATTACATCACCATTCATTTTTGACGTACACAATACACACCATT
The DNA here is from genome assembly GCA_011033025.1 of Beroe forskalii. NCBI lineage: Eukaryota > Metazoa > Ctenophora > Nuda > Beroida > Beroidae > Beroe > Beroe forskalii. The sequence continues at coordinate 236,957 of WFMF01000256.1, forward strand.
GCCTCAAATGTATCACCTGATAATATCATGCGACCGGCAATGTGTAGCGTGTATATAATTGTAAATGCAGACATTCTGCCATCTCCTACCAGTTTACCCATATGAAATTGGTCCATATATTTACATAGTATATAATGTGATCTATATTATATACCTACGATATGCGGGACAAAACCATGTGATCAGCATGCTTGTATATAGATATACATTTGCTCACCTTAATATAGAGTGTATTGTATAGCCTGCTCTGTACGTAATCTTATTCATGTGAAATGCCTTGAATGTACCTTCATCACCGCGTTGCTGATGAAGTCCCATTGGCTCATCGGTACCGAAATTCAGCATTGAATGGTTATGATTACCTAGTGAAACTTTTCACAAAATCGAAATATCTATCTATAATCCTGTATATAATCCTGTATGATGAGTAATCAAAACAGAAAATGTGGCCTAGATCTAAATGTCAAAAATACCAAAAATCTTCAATTTTCAGTTCGGTTGCTATGGGAACTCGTGTGGTTGCTATGGATGTATATACCTACGATATGCGGGACAAAACCATGCGATCAGCATGCTTGCATATAGATATACATTTGCTCACCTCATATAGAGTGTATTGTACCTATAGCCTGCTCTGTACGTAATCTTATTCATGTGAAATGCCTTGAATGCACCTTCATCACCGCGTTGCTGTTGAAGTCCCATTGGCTCATCGGCACCCCTGCCTGAAAAACTTGCTTTTCATAATTACATCGCATAATTAGTTGTGTACAATCACGAGATTAAAACCCTGCTATTGAGTTTTGTGAAAAACATGAATGTTGTAGTACTACTGAAGTACCGCCACACTGTTTAATGTACTGAAGGGTGTACAATGTACATTACATTCTAAATCTAAGTAGGTACACTGCATCACCATCCAGTGATGACGTGTGCTGTATAATGTATATGCGCATATTATACGATAACTTGTTAGTAGTCATTGATAACATAACTTAAAAATGAAATTGACAAAAAGCATCTACTTCGATTTTATACTCATTGTCAATGTCACCAGTACTACTGTTGAAACAAGAATAAGTTTGTTGCTCCTTATCGAATCGCTGCCGGTTGCCAGTTGCAGGAAATCTGAAATGGTATCACTGTTAACGACGGTGGGGTGGACAAGGGTCTCGCTATTTTGGCAAACAAGAGTCTGGCGTTTTAAATTGCGCGCGCGTTGTCCACCACGCTTGTCCACCCCACGAAATAGCACAACTGTGTGCTTTTTTCCAACAATTGACTGGCAATCCCTAAGGCTCCTACATTTTTTGAGCTATCGACATGGGGTTTTTTGTAATGCCTAGATAAATCTATTCTACACTAAAAGTCCATCTTCTTTTTTTGAATTAGGCCTCACAAGCTCGTCAATCAATCAAAGTTCACGCGCAATTGGAACTCGACGTTTTTCAACATTTGTACATAATGAGACATTGCGAACGATGTGATTGGAGTTCCTAGATGATCCTTATATCTCTGGATAGCTGAGACTTTCCTCTATTGATTCCATGCAAGTTTTAAGAGAAATTTTGACTCTTTTGTCGTTTTTCGAACAGGAACGTTGTTCTAATTGGCGACTCGTCGCTACCTGCGCACAAAGTACTAGCAAAGGTGTCCACCCCACGTGCGCAGGGTGCTAACGAGCCAATGAGCGCTCAGTTCGCTAACCAATCAGAGATCGCGGTTCGCGTGAGCAGCTGCCATGTATTTGGTACACCAGTTCTGAGTGTGAATGTGTTTCCGTGTGTAACTGTGCGATGTTCATTTACCAAGCTACGTTTTAGTTGTGACTACGTTTTGATTCTAAATTCTAATTTTCGATTTTTACACGTTTGATCGCTATTCGTTGGGACGGAATCTAACAGAACGAAGAAAAATAAGAATGATGAGACAAGAGAATGAGATTGCCCTAAATCTGAACATGTGAGTGTCTCTAACTTATCTTTCTATGACTTAACATATTGAACCACCAAAACACAAACCATGCGCCAACAACTCCCAGAAAATGACGATGTTTAGAAATAATCTCGCAGTGATCTAATATATCCTAATCATATGGCAATCCTGATCTCTGGTATTTTAAGAATATCAGCAGGGTCCCATCTGTTGATACCTGTCAAAGGCTTGGGCCTGGTTGTCTGGGGGAGACCTGTGTCAGTCGGACATGTCCCTTTTAATGATATCAAGTTTAAGTTTTATCATCAAATTCTTATCCTGCGTGGGGTGTCAAACCATGAGAACATGAATTGAATTCCATCTTTTGGAATATCTGACTAGCCAAATTCTAGGATCTGTAAGGATGGCTTACCAAATTAAAGCGTTAAAGGTTGCTACCAACGAAACGATTTAAGAAGGGGTATCTGTGAGAATAACTCAAAAACAAAGCTGTCAAACCAAACAACAAATCACGCATATGTGTGATGTCAGGGCTCTCAATTCACCAAATTATGCAGCTGTGAATTTAATTGGGGGAATACATATTACTTGATTGTCCCTAATTACTTCAAAACACCACAGGTACATACATCTATCGGATATATAAAAGCTGAATTTAAGTCAGAATATTATACTAAGTTGTACCTACCACGCACAAATTCGGGAAAAATAAGAATAAAAGAATCAGTGTTTTTTAATTGTAAGTAATGTATGAGATTAAGTGAGCAGTGCTAATATGCCAACCAAATTTGGTGTGAAGTAAAGAAGTAAAGTACATTTTTCTGTCTCTGATTATGAGATATGGAACGTTGATTGAAGAAACCTGTTAGAAAACTGAAGGATGGGATGATAAATTAAAGTTAGCAGGGCCGAAATACAAAAGAAATCAGGCCCTATTTTATCAACTGTTTTTGCCTTAGAGCCTTAGAGCGATGTTATGTTCTCCGATAAGGATGTGACTTACGAGCAACAAACAGAAAATTGCGATTTTGCCAATGCACGTATGTGGTATTTGTCGTTTAAAATTTCAATGCTTAACTTTCAAAGGAGCGTAAAATCAAGGTACCACTTTGCATGGCATTTCGTATATGCTCATTGTGCATCAATAACCAAATTCATTGGAAAATGATATTGGAAATTTCTGAGTCGTTTTAGAAAATGTACAACATAAACCAAGAAACCAGCGGCACGTTTCATTCAATTATTGATCCAAAAACATATGAATCAAGCATATTTTCCTGAAATGAATTTTAAAATTCGTGTGATTTTAGAGCTAAAAACGTAAAATATGCAGAATCACTGATTGATTTTATGTTGAATGATCATTGTTCTTAACGCAAGACTGCTAGATCTCAACATATTTTTGTCGGACATTGAAATTTTTTAATTTCTGAAAGAGAATGATCGTTAAAAATGAGCCTCCGATAAGATCAGAGATATATCATGTAGATGCAACCAATGTTTATGTTCCAAAATTGTTCATGAATCCACGGAAAAACAACTTTTTTACTACTTATTTGATTCGATCTTCAGCAAGCAGAGACGCGACCGCAATAATACGTTTAAAAACAACAATGGAATTTAAACTATGTGTTTAAGTATCTAGTTCAGTATGTAACGCTTCAAATATGATACAATCTCTTACTGCCCTGAACAAGCATACATAAACAAGCTCCGTTCAAATATCAGAGTTCACTTTCATAACACCTTCTCAACAACATGAATTTCGGGCCGACTTTTGACCAATCAGAAAACTGTATCTCGAACACGTGACCTTGTCTCGGCAAATCAGAACTCTTTTTTGTATCACATGACATTTTCGGATCGATTTAGTATATGTTCGACAAGCGTGAGGTAATATTGAAGTTCGTGTGAGATTTGGCGTGATAGTGTTGGTTCACATATTGAGTTCAGAGAGGATAGCGACTCCAAAATAAGGAAATCTGAACTTAAGATAAATTCTAAGCAACATAGCTCATAATTATGTAAATATGATTTATATTTTTCATTTGTTATTTTAAATTCAAACTCCCAATGTTTGGGAAACGTGTGGCTGGCTCCATATGTCAAAGAGAGATATAACTGCCCTGCAGAACCAGGCACAAAAGTGTGCCTGGGAAACAAATCTGAGGCACACTTTAAATTTAGATTTAAAACTAAATAAAACTCCAATTATTGATCGCTTATCTCTATAATCAGCGCAAACCTAATAATAATATAGCGGAACTATCTTATCAAGTAAGTTACTCTCCATCAACAAATCAATAGTACCAATAATAAATCCGGATCCCTACTCACCAACATCCCCTACCCCCACTAACCAAATGCACCTGCACTAAACAACACTAAATCCACCTTATACTGAGGTGTCTCTGAGACGACTGAATGTCCATGATATAGTCACCATACGCACTCCAAATTGTATTCCAGTACAATTTATACGCCGCGTGTTGCCATCCCGCCATTATATCAATTGTATGTTAATTGAGTAATTATTTTAGTCGCAATTACAGCTTCCAAGTTATTTCCGAGTAATTACTGTTTACAAGTGTACATACACGAGCTTCCAGGATTATTCCACAACTTAGCCTCTATTAGTTCTCGTTTCCAACAATCTTAAAGCCCTCAGAACATTGCCTTTCTTCCACCAATGTGCTCATTAACGGTCGTCCGTGAAAAGTTGGCGGTTTGAGAATGACTTCATTATCATGATTTTAAATGGCAAATCGATGGCGTCGACCTGCCTATTTCTATTCTCTGTGCCACCAATATGTTCATTAGTTCACATACCCAGAAAACTCCCCTCTTAGATAATGAACTTTTAATTGAGAGGCTGTGGTTCGTTGTAACTATTGCGAATCTTCCATATAAGCTGTATACAAATGTGAAATGTGTTCTGTACTTGCAGTCAATAACGTAATGGTTCCAGGTTTTCTAGGGAGGGTCAAAAGAAAGAGGGATCATGCTTGATACTTGATAGGGCGTGGAAGGAGGTCATGTAATCTTAAAATCCACTGAAGATTCACAACTAATTTATTTGGTAGAATGATCTGAAGACGCAACATACTTTCCATTGTCGTGAGACTAAAACATATTATTCATCTATCATACAAGCATATCTACGCCCAAACTAAACTGTATTAAACGAAAAGCAGGCATAAACGGAACGAACCACGAAACGCATGGAAGTGTAGCAAATATCATCATGCTTAAACGGATGTTGTAAACGAATCGGAAATGATGCAAAATGCGTCCTGTAATAATGATGATACTTCCCCATGTTACAAAACATAATACAACCGTGGGCTAAACTTTCAACATATCTTAAAGGGGAGCTTCTCAGAATATCAGTATCTTCTTTGACTGTTCTCCGTAAATTGTACACTGTTTCACTTTGACCGAAACGTGATTTTAGTTTTCACAGAATTTCACATAAAAAAGGCCATGCCTATAACATTTGAACAGGAATTGCATATCTTCATTTTCCAACCGTATCTGAATAAAAATTAGAAATCTCAAACTAGAACATGCCCCCCCCCCCTTTTCAAACGATACGCTTTACAAATCGGTTGCTAATAAAGTGGATAGTAGCAACCTAGCCCACTATCTTACTGTCAGGAACGTATTCCGATGGTTAGTCGGCAATTATTGAGGGTCGGTAAATGATATAGCTGGTGGTCGAGTGTGACAAATGAAGCAGTTACGATGGTTTGAAATGGTTACTTTATGACGAAAAGTGGTTAATTTTTCTTTCATTGCAATTACAATCAACAATTTGGTCGTGTGAGGACTGGGAGTGGGAGCAGTAAATGGGAGTAGTGAGTGAAAGCAGTGAGTTGGAGCAGTGAGTGGGAGCAGTGAGTGAAAGCAGTGAGTGGGAGCAGTGAGTGAAAGCAGTGAGGGGAAGCAGTGAGTGGGAGTAGTGAGTGAAAGCAGTGAGTGAAAGCAGTGAGTGAAAGCAGTGAGTAGAAGCAGTTAGTGGAAGCAGTGAGTGAAAGCAGTGAGTAGGAGCAGTGAGTGAAAGCAGGGAGTGGGAGCAGTGAGTGGTAGCAGTGAATGGGAGTAGTGAGTGAAAGCAGTGAGTAAGTGCAGTGAGTGGGAGCAGTGCTGAGAGTTGGAGCAGTGAGTGGAAACAGTGAGTGGACGCAGTGAGTGGGGGCAGCGAGTGAAAGCAGTGAGGGGGAGTAGTGTGTGGGGGCAGTGAGTGAGTGCAGTGAGTGAGTGCAGTGAGTGAGTGAGTGGGAACAGTGAGTGGAAGCAGTTAGTGGGAGCAGTGAGTGGGAGCAGTGAGTGGGAGCAGTAAATGGGAGCAGTGAGTGGGAGCAGTGAATGGGAGCAGTGAGTGGGAGCAGTGAGTGGGAGCAGTGAGTGGAAGCAGTGAGTAGGAGTAGTGAGTGAGTGCAGTGAGTGGGAGCAGTGAGTAGAAGCTGTAAATGGGAGCAATAAGTGGAAGCAATGAGTGGGAGCAGTGAATGGGTGCAGTGAGTTGAAGCAGTGAGTTGAAGCAGTGAGTGGGAGCAGTGAATGGGAGCAGGGAGTGGGAGCAATAAGTGGGAGCAGTCAGTGGGAGCAGTGAGTGGGAGCAGTGAGTGGAAGCAGTGAGTGGAAGCAGTGAGTGGAAACAGTGAGTAAGTGCAGTGAGTGGGAGCAGTGCTGTGAGTTGGAGCAGTGAGTGGAAACAGTGAGTGGACGCAGTGAGTGGGGGCAGCGAGTGAAAGCAGTGAGTGAGTGAGTGGGAGCAGTGAGTGGGAGCAGTGAGTGAGTTAGTGAGTGGGAACAGTGAGTGGAAGCAGTTAGTGGGAGCAGTGAGTGGGAGCAGTGAATGGGAGCAGTGAGTGGGAGCAGTGAGTAGAAGCTGTAAATGGGAGCAATAAGTGGAAGCAATAAGTGGAAGCAATAAGTGGGAGCAGTGAATGGGTGCAGTGAGTGAAAGCAGTGAGTGAAAGCAGTGAGTGGGAGTAGTGAGTGGGAGCAGTGAGTGGGAGCAGTGAGTGGGAGCAGTGAGTGGAAGCAGTGAGTGGGAGCAGTGAGTGGGAGCAGTGAGTGGAAGCAGTGAGTGGGAGCAGTGATTGGGAGCAGTGAGTGGGAGCAGTGAGTGAAAGCAGTGAGTGAAAGCAGTGAGTGATAGCCAAGAAGCAGTGAGTCTTGGAGACGTACTATTAACACTTTATAACTTGGATGCGTTACTGAGTTACTGACTACCATTTTGTCATCAAGTTACCATGGTGACTGGTAGTGCGTTACCATCATAACCTGGAATTGTTACCACTGTTTTTTTGACAAGTCGGAACTATAGTCTGGTCAGTATATGCATGTACCCTGCAAAAATTCAGGAACTTATCCCGCTATGTTATTTGTGCTTCTTATCATGTTAGAAAACATATAAGCCCAGGAGTATTGAAAAATACGGGGAAACTCGAAAATTGACCACGCCCTTTTCCGACCGTGGAAAATTTATCGATCACAGAAAAAATAAATTTATTGACATATATGATGGGTGTCTAAACCCATGTTTTTTGGGACATGTGAATCGATTGCAAGGGTTATTTTAGTCTCTGACCATCACATAAGTCATTAGTGACCACGCCCACCCTTTAGCGTGGGAATTTTTGAGTCATTTTCACATGATATACATTTCCAAGTCAAACTATGGCACGTTAGGTGTCACAAACCCATGTTTTTTGGGACGCTGAATCGATTGCAAGTGTTACTTTTTAGTCTCTGACCATCACATAAGTCATTATTGACCACGCCCACCCTTTAGCATGGGAATTTTTGAGTCATTTTCACATGATATATTTCCAAATCAAACTGTGGCATGTTAGGTGTCTAAACCCATGTTTTTGGGACGCTGAATCGATTGCAAGTGTTACTTTTAGTCTCTGACCATCACATAAGTCTGTTATTGACCACGCCCACCCTTAAGTGTGGGAATTTTTGAGTCATTTTCACATGATATTTTTCCAAACCAAGCAACACACAAGTCACAAATCTTCTTTCATCAGTAGGGCAATTTATTTTGTGGTAAATCTTGATCTTCAGATCCAACGGCAACAAGGATCATTCAGTTAGATACTCAGTTCATACTGAATCATCCTGAACACAATATTATGTTAATACTTTAATAGAGTTATGTTGGATATCGTACTACGGAATCGAATCTAAAGTATTGCAACTAAAAACTTCAATTGTAATAATTTGAATGTTATGAATTCAAGAAGCGAGCTCCAGCAAAAATATGGCAGTCAAGTATCAATAAATGAAAGGGCTGAAAATTAGGGAATTCAATGAGACACAAACATATGCTAGGCTTCACTCAGCCTCCACTCAGTCTCAATAGGCTCCCACATAGCCTCCATAAGGCTCCAATCAGTCTCCACTAGGCTCAACTCAGCCTTTTACTAGTAGTGGAAGCCGTGGAGCCTAGTGGAACAATAGAACCCTAGTGGGCTGTGTTTGCTTAGTGGAGGCTGTGACACTAGGCTCCACAGTCCACACAGCCTCCACTAGGCTTCACTGAGCTTCCACTAGACAGTAGACACCCTCAGCTTCCACTGGAGCGCTAAACCTCCACTAAACCAAACAGCCTCCCTCAGCTCTCCACTTTTCTCCACACAGCCTCCACTAGGCTCCATTCATGCTCCCACCAGGCTCCAGCCAGCCTCCACTAGGCTCCCACAGCCTCCACTAGGCTTCACTCATGCTCCCTCAGCCTCCACCAAGCTCCAGCCAGCCTCCACTAGACTCCATAGCCTCATTCGAAACCACTCAGCCTCCACTAAGCTCCACTCAGCCTCCACTAGGCTCCAAGAGTCTCCACTAGTCTTCACTGAGCTTTCACTAGACAGTTAAAAACACTAAACACCACTCAGCTTCCACTAGGCACCGCTAAACCTCAGCCAAAGGCTAAAACAGCCTCCCTCGGCTCTCCCACTAGTCTCCACTCAGCCTCTACTAGGCTCCACTCAGCCTCCACTGAGCTCCAAAGAGCCTCCACTAGTCTTCGCTGAGCTTCCACTAGACATTGGAGCACCACTCAGCTTCCACTAGACACCGCTAAGCCTCCACTAGGCTCCAAACAGCCTCCCTCGGCTCTCCACTAGTCTCCCACTCATTCTACTAGGCTCCACTCAGCCTCCACTTGGCTCCACAGAGCCGCCACTAGGCTCCACACAGCCTCCACTGGGCATCTCATGCTCCCTCCTTCTCCACCAAACAGCCAAAGCCTCCATTTGGCTCCTCAGCCTCCACTAGGCTCCAAAGAGCCTCACTAGTCTTCACTGAGCTTCACTAGACAGTAGACACCACTCAGCTCCCACTAGACACTGCTGAACTTCACTAGGCTCCCAAACAGCCTCCCTCGGCTCTCCACTAGTCTCCACTCAGCCTCTACTAGGCTCCACTCCAGCCTCAAATGGCTCCACAGAGCCTCCACTAGTCTTCACTGAGCTTCCACTAGACAGTAGACACCACTCAGCTTCCACTAGACACCGCTAAACCTCCACTAGGCTCCAAACATCTCCCTCGGCTCTCCACTAGTCTCCACTCAGCCTCTGCTAGGCTCCCTCAGCCTCCACTTGGCACCACTGTGCCTCCACTATAGTAAAAAGGCTGTGAGGGCCTAGTGGAGGCTGTGTTTAGTGGGGAGGCTGTGATTTTAGGCTCCACAGTCACACAGCCTCCACTAGGCTTCACTGAGCTTCCACTAGACAGTGGACACCACTCAGCTTCCACTAGACACCGCTAAACCTCCACTGGGCTCAAACATCACTCCCCTCGGCTCTCCACTAGTCTCCTCAGCCTCTACTATAGGCTCACTCAGCCTCCACTTGGCACCACTGAGCCTCACTACTAGTAAAGGCTGAGTTGAGCCTATGGAGGCCTGACGGAGGCTGAGTGGAGCCTGGTAGAGGCTGAGGTGGGCCTGGTGGGCATGGATGGCTCCCACACAGCCTCCACTCCTTTTCCACACAGCTGAGGATGAATCCATGACTGGTCAATGGTCACAGTGGGGCCTTACTATTGTTTTAGGCTGCTAGAACAGACTAATGTAGCGTGCATGCTTCAGTTCGAGGGCTTAATACAACGCTGTGGTTTGATCGGACTACGTAGTACTTGAATGCATAAAGCTTTAAGTAAGAGGATATGAAATATCGTATTTGTTGCCTGTAGCCTCATACTCTATTCTGTGGTCTCTGCTACAGACTCTGGATAACGTCAAAATGTTAAACAGACCTTCGGAATCGATTCCTCATCCTTGAAAATCATAATATTGGTACACCTAAATTGTTGCAAAAGTGCTCAAAGTGTTTAATTTTTGGCAAACTTTGGCAAATGCTTCCACTTTTTGGAGTTTACTAAAAAGTGTTTGGCAAAAGTTGCCATAACACTTAAAAAGTAATGAAAGAAGATTTGTGACTTACTGTGTGTTGCTTGGTTTGAAAATACAGCATGTGAAAATGACTCAGAAATTCCCAAAGCTAAAAGGGTGGGCGTGGTCACTAATGACTTATATGATGGTCAGAGACTAAAAATAACCCTTGCAATCGATTCAGCGTCCCAAAAAACATGGGGTTAGACACCTAACATGCCACAGTTTGATTTGGAAAAATATCAATGACTCAAAAAATTCCCACTAAAGGGTGGGCGTGGTCAATAATGACTTATGTGATGGTCAGAGGCTAAAAGTAACACTTGCAATCGATTCAGCGTCCCAAAAACATGGGTTTAGACACCTAACATGCCCTGGTTTGATTTGGGAAAATATCATGAAAATGACTCAAAATTCCCACACTTAAAGGTGGGCGTGTTAAATAATGACTTATGTGATGAATTCGAGACTAAAGTAACACTTGCAATCGATTCCAGCGTCCCAAAACATGGGTTGAACTAGACACCTTTGCCACAGTTTGATTTGGAAAAATATCATGTGAAAATGACTCAAAAATTCCCACGCTAAAGGGTGGGCGTGGTCACTAATGACTTATATGATGGTCAAAGAGACTAAAGAACCCTTGCAATCGATTCAGCGTCCCAAAAAACATGGGTTTAGACACCCATCATGCTATATATGTCAATAAATTTATTTTTTTCTGTGATCGATAAATTTTCCCCGGTCCGGAAAAGGGCGTGGTCAATTTTCGAGTTTCCCCAAGGTATTTTTCAATACTCCTGGGCTTATATGTTTTCTAACATGATAAGAAGCACAAATAACATAGCGGGATAAGTTCCTGAATTTTTGCACAGATGAGCCTATTTTTGCATAACCTGACCAGACTACTATGAAGTACCATGGTGACACATGGGTGTTAAAATTTTAATAAGAATGCAAATTGATTTGAATATAACGCTGGCCTCTTTCATTGCGTCCACAGACAAGAACCTAAAATTTGAATTGTCATCTTAAATCTCACGCCTAATGTCAATGTCAAATAATGTCAGATCTTGGCCTCCCCTGAACACCTCTCCGTGCAACATTCGTCTGCTCTGAAGAAAACATAGATGCGGAAAAGTTTGAATATGTTGAATGCTTGAAGAAAGAGCTCATCTTAACGTACGTTAAGAAATAAAAATCTGAGTAAATAAGAATCTGAGTAAATTCAGAGTAATGTTCAAAACGTACATATTATGAGAACAGAATGAAGAATACAACTCTCAAACTATTGCTTTTTATCCTATATTTTCCTAGAACCAGATATCATCAATGCTCCGAATATTTTATTGTGGGGCCGAAAATTATTTGAGAGAATCCGAGAGAAAGGCATTAATAAAGGTGGTCCTTATCTTTTCTCCCTCAGTTCAATATTTCCCAAGTCCAGGATGCGCTCACGCACATTTAGACCATGCAATTTAACTACATCATCAAAGCATGTCATGGGAAATCTCAGTAGATGTTCTTAACATTCGGCAGCGAGATGATGATTAAAACACTGCACTCTGCGTTTCTCTGTATATTTGTATGTGTTAGTCTTCACCACACAATAGTCTCATGACGTCATCAAGTGATCAGTCCAAGGCCTGATATCTGCGTAACTTCCTCTTGTCAGTTAGTTGCAGCATCCCCAATGCATGGCATGCTGTGGTCTGTAAAGGTTATGTCAGCAGAGCCTGAGTATTGGTATTTATTCCGGAGTTAGCGTCTAGAGAACGCTTGTATCTACCGATAAAACATTTCCTTGCGTTTGTAAATGATAAGAGTTAGTACGGGCTAATGATTTTAAAGAGTATTTCACTGCTCTTAGAACCCTAGAAATAATGAGATTTAGTCGGTAATTTATTGGCTCTTATTCGAGCAATAAATATGTTTACGACATGGTCATAAGCATTGCATATTCCTGTAAGCTTATACTTTTATGGATGAGTAACAGAAAATGAAATATTGACAAAAACTGAAATATTGTACAAAAATGAAATATTGACGCTCGAATTTTAAAAATAAAAATAAAAATACGATGATAAAATTTCAATTCAAAAAAACCCTCGAAAAAAATTTTAAATTTTGGAACCCCATTTCTTTCCTGATTGAAAATTTTTGATTTCATTGGAAGAAATTTTAAAAGGGGCCTTATTTTTTGAATTGAGATAAGTCATGGTTTTAATTGTTTCTGATTACTCTTTTTTTGAAATATCACAATTAGTTTAGTTTTAATTTGATTTAAAAAATTAGAAAAAAAATTCGTTTTTTCAAAAAAAAAAACTTTTTTTCTCTTTTTTTCAAAAAAGTTTAACGGGGGTGGT